>CAJQZJ010032066.1:7921872-7942059 GCA_907164525.1 Lophiomys imhausi | reverse complement strand
TGTGTGTGTGTGTGTGTGTGTGTGTGTGTGTGTGTGTGTGTGTGTGTGTTGTGTGTGTATGTCTGTCTGTCTGGTCTCTCTCTCTGTCTGTCTGTATCTCTCCCTGCCTGTCTCTCTCTCTGTATCTCTGTCTCTCTGTCTATCTGTCTCTTTCTCTCTCTCTGTCTGTGTCTCTGTCTGTCTGTCTGTCTGTCTCCCTCCCTCTCTCTCTCTCTGCCTGTCTCTCTCTATCTCTCCCTCTCTCTCTGTCTCTGTCTCTGTCTATCTCCCTCTCTCTCTCCCTCTGCCTGAGGATCAAGATTTACCTTCTTCTCCAGTGTCATCCTTTCCTTCATGTCACAACACTTTCCACCATAATGATAACAGACTAGCCTTCTAAAGCTGTAAGCAAGCCCCCAGTTAAATGTTTCCTTTTACAAGAGTTGCCTTGGTCACATTGTCTCTACACAGCAATAGAACAATGACAAACACACCAAGAAACAAAGAACCAGTAGGAACCAAGGGTCAGCCACTATCATCACATGACCCTAAAAAGGACATTTCAGATTCAAACTATATCATCAAGCATCTCTAGTAACAAATATAAACTGTTTCTTGTGTTATCCTCCTGTTTTCACCATAGACAGAGAATTTCTTTGAAGTGTCTGCATGTTAATCCTGGCCCTAGATATAGGATGACTATTTAAACATACAGATTACATCCCAAAGAGGAACTAGGGAAACAACAATAAAAGTCAGTGGAGCCAACAGACACATCTGATGGGTGTCTAAGGAAAGGTTAAATCTAAGGGACAGTCAATCCTCTCTAGCTCCCAAACAAACTTCCTCACATCCTCTAGATAGAATGGCATGATTTTATTAAAGGAACCTAGAGTATCCTCAAAGACTACAGATGCGAGAGTGTAGGTTGCAAACTCCCTAGGAGGATTTATGCCTAGTTAAGAAATTACAACAACTTAAGGGCGTGGGGGTGGAAAGGAAAGGAGAGGGGACATTCAACAGACAGACTCCTCAAGATGTAATGAATTGGACCAGCTTCTTGGGGAAGGGGTAGAGTAATGATTTTGCAAACAAGAATAAAGACAGTATGCCTAGGAAGCAGCACAGAAAGTTTAAGAAGCAATACAGTCTACCATGGCTGGAAAGGCATGGTTGCAGGAGTATGAGGCAGCTAGCCACATTATGACCACAGTCAGAAAGCAAGGAGTGAACAAGAAGTAAGACTAGGCTGGGAAACCATAAGTCCCTTGTATAGTGTTACACTTCCTTCCTTGAGACCCCACCTCCAAATGGGTCTACAATCTTCCAAAATGGTGTCACCATCCAGGGACCAAGTGTTTAGACCCATGAGTCTATGGGAGACACTTTGGTTTCAAGCCACAACAGATTGTCTTGGGATCATATTGTAGGCAGCCATAAGAGTTCTTCCCTTCAGTCATTTCTTGTCATATATTTTGGTCACAGCAAAAAAAAAAAAGCAACTAATATATAAGCATAAGCTAGGAATCATCTGTAGCCATGGCCACCCAATAATTGACACCATTGGGGCTAGGAAGGAGGGAACCAAGAGTAATCTTATGTCACGATGTTCAGAGACTCTCCTCTGCCTCAATCAATGAATACCTCGTGGATTATGTTTCCATTTATTCTCAGAACATTGTTCTCTCTACAGTCGGGGTAATATAACATTTGTGCCAACCGAAAGTGCTTCAGAGCAAATTACAGGCGTACATCACGAAGCTTAGCATAACATTACAAGTAGCTCATGGAGCCACTGGCAGTTTTTTTGCAGGAGAGCCAAGCAGCCTTTCTGCATAACACATCAGTGCAGCTGGTAATAGCAGGAGCTGAAATAAAGGATGGAGTTCAGGGGTAGGAGCCTCATTCACGGACAAGTGAGAAGACCCTAATGAAAGAGCATTTTGGCCCTATCATCATCATCCTGAGAAAATTCCCTGTGAGGTTTTCCATTTGAATCTTGGGCACATTTATGAAGATCAAAGTAATGGCTCTTTAAAATTAATTACATGAATTTGTAGCCAACAACACTGAGTGAAAGACGGATGTTGTACCCCATGCCTTGTTATAGCTGTACATCACATACATCAAAAGCCGGGGACTCTGGGGAGAGCAAAGTCCCCTCTACACCAGCCCCCAAGCAGCCAGGACAGACGTGGAAAGAGTACAAAAGATCAGTCCCTAAAGTTGTTGTGACAGCTTAATTGTATTATGGTCCTTAGATAATTCCCATTTATTTGGCTTTTTCCTCAGCTCCAATGCTGGCCCCCTAAGCATAGCTATTACCAGGAAAATTAAGATTCACAACTTTAATGGGTCTGCTTGCTCTCTCTAATGCTGTCCCTGCTCAAAATTCCTGGTAATTGTTCCACACTGATCAGGACTTCCCCCCAGCCCACAGCATGCTGAGACCCGACAGCAACTAACTAATTGCAATTAAAATCTCCCACGTGAGTGGGAGAGAATAACATAAATTAATCAGCACATTAGCAGAATTACATTTAAATGTTCAAATGTGCATCCAACATAGTGGGACATTTTAAATTATAAAGCAAAGTACTTCATTACAGATGCTGATATTTTAATGAGGAAATGTGATGTTTGGTTAAATGGGAGTACAATATAGAAACTTCCTTAAAATTAGCATCAATGATGCATTTTAATTCAAGAAACAAGTTGTGATCTGTGTAATTCCTGAAAATCAATGTAGACAAAATTGCCTGGAGCTATGGAGACAGTTGATCATCTCATTTTCTGAAGAATTAATAATTTCAGCTGCACTAACTAGCATTTTATGTAAATTGTCAGATAAATCACAGCAATAAATACAGGTTTTAGAAGAACAAAACAGTATGATTCTCCATAATTTATTCAGTCATCAATCCATGTATACTGAGGCTAAGGGATATGAAAGATTCAACATCCAGACCAAAAACTAAATAAATAAAAGGAAAGGAAAAAGGAAGAGATCATCTCCTATGGCGGCACAGATGCCCTAGATGGGGGGGAAAGTCCCATCTAATCCTACCGAAATTGTAAGTGGCAAAATATGAACATAAATATAAAAGCTGGATTATGGATTGAGAAGAGTGGTTCAGTGGGTAAGAGAACTTGCTGTCTAACTCCTGTGATACCTACACCACCCACATGGTGGAAGGAGAGAACCAGGGTTTACACTTGGACCACCACACACACACACACACACACACACACACACACACACACACACACACATACACACGCACGCACACAAATATAAACATAAATGAATAAATGTTGGTTTTATTTTTAAACAAGCCTCTTTCCCAGCAGTGATCATCATGCCTTGTTGTTTCTCCTACTGAAACAGCCTCTCCTCTTGGTGCCTCCCTGACATACGTCATTGTTCTACACCAAGAAATTCGTATTCTCCTGAGTGCCTTAGACCATTGCTTGGCACCCTGATGTGTATAAAGGTACCTGCTAACGTACTGGCATAATCATCGAACTTCTGGGTTTTCCTGAAGCTGGTGGTCCTGGTAAACGGAGATGGGTAAGAAATCTTCTTATTCTTTTGTGTTTTGGAAAAGGGCTACTGCAAAAATTCCTCCTTTTCTCCACAGACACAGCCAACACTCATGATGTTTCTCTTGCTTATATCCAAGAAGATTAGACATAGACCTGCCAAGCCCCACTAATAGTCTCAAAAAATACTTAGCGGTTCTGGACACAGTGGCAAATACCAACAGCCTCATTGTTCTGGAGAATGAGGCAAGATGTCCCCGAGGAAGGTGCTCTGTGGCAGCTTATCTCATGATAGGATGGGAGGAAATGCTAATTGATAACAGTAAGTATCAATATAATTATATGATTATAATCAGCTGCCCCACTTGTCATCTCAGAGCACTTGAAACAAGATGTTTAACCAAGTATTGACTAAGCATCTACCCTGCTCAAGTCCCTGAACCTAGGACTGCTCAAACCCTGGGAACCCGGACACACAGGCTTGAGAAGAGGCCAACCACAGAATAGAATGCTCTCTGATGCTCTGTGCCACTGCCCACCACGGTGTCCAGTCGTGTGATGCCTGCAGGCCTGAAGACAGAGCTCTCTCCCAGTTACAGGAATCTCTCCCCTCATAAGAAGCCTTTGAGCAAAATCTCTCCCTCTAAAGTGTAAATGTGTTTTCCATCAAACGCCATCAGTGGTTAATGGTCTCCAAATGTGACTCAGCGTTATCGAGAACTATCCATATTAAATCGTAGAGTAAACTAAGAATTAAGACAGACAACAACATGATTTTTTCATGTGTGTTTTGTCTGCATATATGTCTGTGCATAATATGCATTCAGTGTCTGCATATGCCTGGTACTGAAGTTACAGACAGTTGTAAGAAACCATGTGGGTGCAGGGAATCACCTGCGTCCTCTAAAAGAGCAGCCTATGCTCTTTACTTCTGAGGTACCCCTACAATTCCTTCAACGCAATTTTTTAAATTACTCTCATAGTGAAACATTTACCGTTTTTGTAGCCTGCAAACAGGGTAATTACACCTAAGCCCGTCTCCACTTACCACTGGCCAAAGCCAAGCTGCACATAGCAGTGGACAAGAACCAACGCACTTGTCCCTCCACATCTCGTGTCAGGGCAACGTGGGGAAGAAGGGATGTGGTCTCAATGCGGCTCCAAGTGGAACCATGAGATGAGGCAGGTGGAGGAGCAGCAGTTGATCACACACCCAACACTTGAGGACGGTGGAAGGTCATCTACTCTTTCCACCTGTGTGTCAGTTACTTTTCTTACTGCTACAACAAAACACCTCACAGTTCAGAGAGACTGTCCATCCTGGCAGGGGAGTCAGAGGATCAGGAGAGTGAGTGAGGCTTATGGTCACGGGGCACCTTCAGTCAGGAAGCAGAGAGAGCTGGAGCTCAGCTAGCTTCTCCTCATTCAATTGAAGACCCCAGACCATGAATTGGTCCTGGTAGCCTTTAGGATAAGTCTTCCTACCTCAGCTAACCCAATTTAGAGGCTCTCTCTCAGACACGTCCAGAGGCTTGCATCAAGGTGGTTCTTGGTCCTGTCAAGTTGGCGATATTAGCCATTACCATATGTATAAATTATATTTTTCTTATATGAATAGGTCATCAATATATAAACCTGTTAGTAGTTATGTAATTTCCTCAACCTACTAATTGGAATAGGGGAACCTACTTCCTCTTAATACAAAGTTAAAATATTTATTAAGAATAGTTCGGAGGCTGTGTCTCCTAGCTTGAGTTTAATAATGTATCGTTTTCTCAAGACACTGTATTTATTACAAGCTCCATTTCACCCCAAGACCAAGAAATGACAGTGAGCAAAAACAAAATAAGTCAGCAAAATGGAGAATGGAGAAGTCTCTGCTTGTCTGTTTTTCCCTCCTCCCAGCAGAAATGCCCTGCAGCATTTGTTGTTTTCATATTCCAAAACAAAGTTCAGTGTGAGAAAAAAAATTAAGGGCACAAAGGAGAGAAGATCACCGTACTCTACTTTTTGGGCCTGTGAGGGTATTAAATGTGGCTTGGAACTTCTAAATATTGGGATAAATTGGCTGCTGACAATAAAACTAGCCAAGAAACACAAGAGACCCATACATATAAAGGAAGATACTTGGTGTGTGGTGTTAAGAAAAGTGAAGTTCTCTAAGGTTATTTTATTTAACTTATTCTCAATGTTATAATAATTCTAACTGTAGCCATTTTTTGAAGAAGGCAATATTCATTTTTCCCTCTTCTTTTCTTTTTTGGGGAAGTGAATAGTTGGATGTGGAGAGGACAAAAGTTCTCTCACCTGACCCAAGATGAAGGAGAAAGATTCAGGAAGTCCCTACTTTCATCCACTCAAGTTACAGAAAGATCCCAAACAACCCACAGATGTGCACTACATGGGGTGACATTCATTCGACACCACGGTTCTATCTGGTCTCGTCTTAACTTGCATTCTGGCTATTAAACAAGATGGATCTACTGCTCTTGCCCAAAAGTCTTGCTCCATGATTTATCTACGGGCATCTGTATGTGTCCATGCACTCCGAGTGATGTCTGTACATAACCAACCAAAGGGAAATCTGGTTTTCCCAAAATGAATTTAAGGCTTAAAGACAATGCTGCACTTCCCCAAGTCACACATCTATGAAGTGGGCAAGAACATAAAGCCAGGGTCATCTGGATCTTACTCACTAGGATACCCACCTTCTGAAGGACACCAGACCAAGGACCACAGTCCACAGATGCATAGACGTCTCAACTTCTACAGCTAGTTCAATATAACACACACACACACACACACACACACACGCACACATACACATACATACACACTCACAAGCACATGCACACACACAAGCATACACACACATGCACATGCCTGTCCCCTCACCAAATTACACAAAATTGATCAGGTTGTAATTGGTCTTAGACTAGTGTTTGCTTTACTTGTTGCTGAGAACAAACACAGGGCAAGTGGCTCACAAAGGAAAGGGTTGCAACCACGACAGTGGGGAAAGTACAGCAGCAAGAACTTGAAGTAGCTGGTTACATCATGTCCACAGCCAGGAAGCTAACAGAGATGAATGCTGGTGCTCAGATGGCATTCTTCCTGCACCACCTTTTATTCAGCCTGGACCCCTATCCAATGGTGTGGTGTCACTGATGTTTATGGTGGATCTTCCATCTCAGTTAAACCTCTCTGGAAATGCCCTCATAGACATACTTAGAGGTGTTTTCTCCTAGGTGATTCTAAATTCAGTCAAGTTGACAATTAGAGTCTTCTTTTTCTCTTTTGTGGCATTCTACCGATGTATAAACCCATCACATGCAACTATTCTACCAGAGGACACATTGCACTCCTTGAAAGTCCATGACATGAACCCCTCATGGCCATTTTCTCATATTGGTGACAAGGAAAAGAATAAGAGCATTCAGAAAGATTTACCTGGCTATACTAGCAGGTGGTTGTTGAATAAAATAATATTTATAATTGATTAATAAGATTATTAGGGCATTGGAGTTATCCCTCAACCCACTTATAAATAATCACACAGAAACACCTGAAGGATCTTAACAAGCCTTACCCTGGATTGTGTAATCTTAGCCCATCTAAAGTATCATATAATTTTATCTCCAAATAAAACCCCATAACATATACATATGCCCCCTTGGATTGTTATTCTCCACACTATGCCAATGTTCCAGGCCATGTGGAATGATATTCTTCCATCTAACCCATGGAATGTATTCTCCTTCTTCTCCCTGGCTTCTTTTTTCAAATTTTTAAAATTTTAAGGTATATCTTTTTCCCCCAACATCTCCCCCTCTTAGTCCAATACAATACAAAACAATAAGAACAATTATGAAAATTACAAGGTACAACATACATTCCCAATGTGCAATCCATATGTATTTGGCAACTAATAAATATATTCTATTATCTATCTATCTCGATGAGTTTAAAGTTCTATACCTAACTCAGTTTCCATCCTAACTTGCATTACCAACTTAAAAAAAAAAAAAGAAAAAAAAACCTTCTTAGACCCAGAACATTCTTTTAATTCCCAAACAACTTAAAACTTAACTGTGAGACTTTAACTATCTAGTCTTCAACTACATCAGAGACCTGAGAAGGATAAATATATCTGAGTAAACAGGAAGTGCAGAGCCAGCAGCTTCCAAAACTAAGAAATGACAGACACCTGGCTGCCTGGAAAGTCCCCAATTTCTCTCTATAACATTGGAGCATCTATCTCCAGCCTTTTGGACCAGTATCTTTGGCAGATATTAATTGTAAAAGAGGAATATGAAGGATTTGCCTACCCTATCTTGGCAGAGCTAGGCTGTCGACTTACCTGCTTAGACATTTTGTTCTTTTCAGACAGCATTCTGCCTATAGTTGAAGCAAGGGGTTTCTCTTGCCCAGTGGCTAGCCTGCCACTAATGCAGCCATGTCCAAATGGAGATTCTTCTTTGCTCATGATCTACTTGGAGGAGAATGCCCCCCTGGCTTCTTGCCCTGTGATTCTCTGTGTTCCAAAAGCCCACCAATCTTTTTCCCGCCTACCTCTCTTCTACCCAATCCAGGCTGCAACATTTATTTTTAAAACTTAAAGAAATAATATCAAATATATAATCGAAGGTTCTTTTATATGAAAATAGACAGTACAATCCTGAAGAGTTGGCTCTTACAAAAGAGCGAGATAGACACAGGGAAGCTAGGTACTCTCCAATTCCAAATTCAATGCAATCCTTAATAAATAAGATGGAGATTTTAAAGTAGAAGTGCCTTAGATCCCTTTGCTGTGTCAGGAAGTCCTTCCTTCTCTTTCTCAGATCGCTGCAGGTGTGGAAAAGAAATAACTCAATGTGTTCTTGGGAATGGGGGTCACCACATCCACTTTCCAGGGAAGGAATAACAACACCTTGTGTTTCTAGTGCTCCATGTAAACTTCCTTGTTACTCAGATATGAGTCCCAACACCTCAAGAGCTGGTGACCATAAAGACTGCCTGTTGTTCTTGGAGGTCTGGGAGGAGGGAGTATGCCATGCCACACAGAGGATCCTGTAGGGGAAGAACCAGTGATAAGAACATGGAGCAGTATTTAACGGGGGCTTTTTCTGTTGTTTCTGCAGTGATGGACATGCAAGTCAGGAAGACAGGCTGGGAAATGACTAGTTTGAATAATTTCAGTAGGATCTGGTATATAGAGTTCTTCCCAGTCATCCAGTATTTGGCTCTGGCCAATAAGGACAGATAGATGATAGCACAGAAGACAAGAATTCAGTAAAGGTGTTTGGGGTATGAGCTCCAGACTGGCTGGTTTTGATGTGAGTAGGAGAAATAGCTAGGCTTGGGAGAGGCAGCTTCATCAGCAAGGATCCAAGCTGTCAAAGCATCAAATGCAGAAAGAAAAAGAAAAAAAAATAAAACCACAGCCAATACATATGTCTAAATTCTTCTGGACTTGTTTTCAGGACTAAACAGGGTGGTTGAAGTCACTGTGACCACAGAGCCAACAAGAAGAACTTCACAGAGGAAAAGTTTACTTTGGTTATAGTTTCAGAGGGAAGGCATAGAAGTACGGCTTACATCATGGTGGACAAAAGAAATATAGGAAACATAGGGACACAGAAAGGGCCAGAGTGACATATCTTCCTCAAGGACACGCCCTCAGTGACCTCCATCCTTCATCTCTCCCAGCCCCCAATCATCCCATCATATTAGGAATCTGTCAAGGGGTTAATCCATTCTAGGTGAAAGTCCTCTGGACTAGAAAGTCTCTGGAAACTCATTCATAGACCCATATGTGCTTTTTATTAACCTGGGTGTTTCTCAAGACAAATCAAATTGACAAACTAGCCATTACCATGAGTCAATCTGAAAACAGAGGGGTGGGAGTTGGAGGGTGGAGGAGAGAAGAGAGCCAGGAAAAGAAGAACGATCTGGTATATTCGGGGACCAGATACTAAAGCTGCATCCCCAAGATACTTGGGGGGACTAGAACCTACACGTAGGAGATGTGTGCAGTACAGGCGGGGACTGTTGTAGATGTCCAGGCATGAGTGACCAGTACTCCCAACAATCCATCATTCTCACAGTAAGAAAGAATGTCCAACAAGTTAGCACCTTTCAAATTTTAAACAGCTCAGCATTGGTGTGAGATGTGGCCTGTTTATTACCATCAATACTATGAACACCATAAGCTCAAAAAGAGGAAGTTTAGTCCACGCATCACTTAATACAGAAGACCTGCTGCTGTCTAAATGTTTTCTGCATTGCAGACTTGCCAGGGTGGGCTAGAGCAATCACACACTGACACGTAAGGTGAAACCTATGGACTGTTAGCTTCACCTTAAAATCTTTATCCCCAGATTTTCAAGCATCCTTGTGTTTAAACATTCTTTACTTATTGGACTAGAAAGTCTTGGAAGAAACTGGGGACTGTCGAGGCGGCCGATTGTGTTGGCTCTGCACCTCCTGTTTACTCAGATATACTTATCCTTCTCAGGTCTCTGATGTGGTTGAAGACTAGATAGTTATAGTCTCACAGTTAAATTTTAAGTTGTTTAGGGATTAAAAGGATGTTCTGGATCTAAGAAGATGTTTTTACATTGGTAATGCAAGTTAGGATGGAAACTGACTTAGGTACAGAACTTTAAACTCATTGAGATAGATAGATAATAGAATATTAATATCAGATGCCAAATGCATATGGACTGGACATTGGGAATGTAGGTTATACCTTATAATTTTGATAATTGTTGCCTAATTTTTCTTATTGTCTTATATTGTATTTATTGTTATAAGAAAAAGAGCCTTTTATTGGACTAAATGGGGGAGTTGTTGGGCGTAAAAAAGATACACCTTAAATTAAAAAAAAAAAAGCAGATAGGAGGGTCAGGGAGAAGAGAAGAGGGTGGGACTGGGAGGGGCGAAGGGAGGGGACTGTGATTGAGATGTAACTTGAATAAATAAATAAATGTTGGGAAAAAAGTCTTGGAAAATTGTTAATGCCCTGAATAACATAAATCTTTTTCCATCAGTGTAATCAAATCAATGAAACAGAGATACATATCCTTCCATGGGGGATTACACTCACTTCTGTTTTTTTTTTTGTTTTGTTTTTGTTTTTTTTTTTTTTTGCTTGTTACTGTGTTTACATGTAGCACCAAGAATTTACCAGAAGACTGGACCAAAAGACAGACAGGCGAGCAATCCATGGAAGAATCTCTCTTCACTGAGTGTGGAGTAAATACATCTTGCCACCTTCAAAAGCACCAATGCTATTTTTCTTTGACAAATCTAGAGTGCATTAACCAAGTCTTTCAATCTTACACATAAGCAAAATGCCCCCCTCCTCAAAACTGTCACAAACGTCCCACAAACAAGCTGCAGGTTGTGAATTAAGCCTTCTGGATAAAAGATCAGAAGAAAGCTACCTGCCAGACTGATCTAAGACTCAACCTCATGATGGTCACCTGAGATTCAGCAGAGCAGAAAATAAGTGGAGTAAGTGGAGCTGAAGAGAGAAATTTGCATGTAATTTGAATGTGGTACCACCCTTTCCTTTATAGGGCGTGTTGGGAAAAAATCCTTTTATCTCATTTGTCTTTGCTTTCTAGAGTTTAGCAGGTGAATACCATGCAAACTCCAAGCAACATTCATGGGTGATGTAAAGCCCAAACCCTTTTCCAGAAGCCAGTGGAAATAGTCTATGGAATATCTGAATGTAAGTCATAAACTAATGAATTGACCAAGAACTTGGCAATGATGAGTCTGAAGAAAAGAGTGTAGTTGAATTGTAGTCAGCATTCAGGAGGCAGTTATAGGAGGAAGGCCATACCTGTTTAGACCACGATAGGCTGAGGCCATCCAGGAGTACATGGCAAGACCCTGTGTCAAAGAGGCATGAAGAAGGGGTGATAACACTGGGCTGGTTCTCTGCAAGTAGGGGAAACATAAACTCAGCCTCCAAGGGAGGAGGAGGAGAAGGCTGCTGTGGCAGCATGCATGCTGGGGACACAAAGACAGTGAAAACACTTTCTGCTGATTGGTTTTTCTTCAGATCTGGGGATAGGCCAATATAGGCAGACCTCCTCAGGCTCAATGTAGCCTACTTGGGGAGCCCCAGACCAATGAGAGACTCGTGTCTTAAAAAATAAGGTAGACTGCTCCAGAGAAATGACACATCTGTCCTTGGATCTCTTATGTGCATGGCAACACACACACACACACACACACACACACACACCCTTAAACATGTACACACAAACACACAAATCCCAATAGAGGCTCTCTGTGTCTTGTGTCTCCCTAACATTAAAAAAGAAACAAAAACAAAAACGTGAAAAGTAAAGCCAGGAAGCAACAAAAAAAGGGTCCTTGCACATGACTCCCCAGTAATAACTACCACAAAAGAATATATCAGAATGCCAGCCTTACGCAAACTACATCTATGGGGATATATTACTAGCAACTCTGTGTTCAGCATTGGACTGCTGTTATTCTTCTTAACCATCATGACAAAGTAAAGTCATGTCAAAACACCTGATAAAATAGCATTCCTCCTGTTTACTTCCCCTGGCCTCAATCCCTCTGACTGTATCCAGTTTCATAGCATAATACTCCTATAGCAGGGCTACACCCTTCCCAAACAAATGCCAGTGTACATTGGAGACTCTCTGACTGGTTTCTGTTTCGTTTGACAGCTCATAACACGACATCAAAAGGTAAAAATGACCTTTTCCTCCTTAGTTCAGCCTGGGCTGGTTAGGGGAAGATAGCTTTCTCAGGCACCCAGAGAGATATTTACATGTTTAAAGACCAAGCATTCCTAGAGATAAGCCTTGAATTACAGACCACTGCAAAGCCCTACAGACCCAGATAAGCTGTGATCCTCTTCTTCCTATTATTAGAGACAGGGCTTTAAATCAAAACAGGACTGTCAACTTGTATGTAATAATCTGAACTATAAATACATCTTTTTCTATTATTCTGGTAGCCTAGATGCTTTAAACATTTGCTTCAGGCTGCCAGAGCCCAGCTCAGTGATCAAAAATTGTCTGCACATGAGTTTTATTGGAGAGAGAATCTTATTAAAAGAAATAAAAACTGAATTGAGTAGAATAAAATTAAAAGAAAGGTGACTTCTCAGCTGTTATCAATTAAACAACGGTTTGTGGAGCTCTGGGGAAAGATGGGAAATTAAAAAGTTAGATGCAGCATTCAAATATCATAGAAGAAAAGCCCTAAGCTGTTTGACAGTGCCCAGCCAGCTAAAAATAAACCAAGAGCACAATGGCTTGTTAGTAGCTGCAAGGTTAGAGATGAGACCGGGGTAGGTCAGCTGAACCAACCACAAAACTGAAAGGTCAGCTGACAATAAATGTGTTTATGTATCTCTTCCAATCTAAAACACATGCTTTGAGTTTGGGGACATGTAGAGCAGCCTTTCACTGTCACAAAGTTAAAACCAATAATAGCATAAATCAATTAATTAGATTGACATCCATTGGTTCATCTGGAAAACGTAGGGTGGGAATTTTGCACCTGTCGATGGGTTCATCTTCCTTGGGAACCTGACTGGCTGCAGAGTCGCCCCCTGCCCCAACACACCCATAGGCATGTCTATGAAGGTGCTTCCAGAAAGGGTTAGCTGGTGAGGGAGGAGACACCCCAGATGTGGACAACACAAGTCCATCAGTTGGGGTGCTGGACTGGATAAAAAGGAGAAAGCAAGCAGGAGCCTTCCTCTCTCTGCCTCCAGACTGCCGATAGTGTGACCAGCTGTCTCATGCTGGAGGTGTGTCTCCTAGGTGATTCTAGATCCTGTCAAGTTCACAATACTAACCACGACAACGACTGAGCTACTAAATGTCCTCAAGGCAAGAAAAAAAATAGACAGGAGCTAAACAGACAACAACCATCTCGGTCATGCTTGGGTATTTCTACTGACTGGGGGTATATATGGACATGAAGAAGTCTAGAATGGCCTGTAGTACAGAGAGTTCAGTCAAGAACAAGACATATTTATCAGGCGGGAGGGTCAAGAAGAAAAGAAATGGTGAAGTGAGTAAGGAGGGCCAGTGAAAAGAAACTGGGATGACAGGCCAGTGCCAACTGTTCACCTTATGTCACTAAAAGTGACCCCCATGGCCTTTGTGTTAAAGGCTTTAGCAGCCAGTCCATGGTGAGACTGGGAGGTAGATAGTAGAACCATTAAGAGCTGGAGCCCTGGGAAGAAGTTAGGTCATCTGGGCTATAGGGACCCAGTCTCTTCCTCTTCCTCTCTTTATGAGTGGACACCATGAGGGGAATGATCTCCTTTGTTTATGCACATACAGCACTGCCTCCCCCATAGGCACAAAAGGTTCAGAGCCAACTAGCCATGGACTGGAGTCTCTGAAGCATAGGATCCTTTTCAGAAGCTGTTTATTTCAGAAATCTTGCCACAACTGACACACTAGGAAACCCTTAAACTTGAAAAATTGATTGTCTTCAACAGGGCAGAATTCATAGCATAAGTCCATCTACTTCTCGCTTGGAAAACAGCTCAAGGGGAAGAACATGGCAGGAGGCCCAGAAGGCAGACTGGCCTCCTTCCTCCTTACCCCATCCAGTTCTGACCTTGGAGATGGTTGAGAAGCCTGTGACTTATCTCCCATTTCTACCCCCACAGAAACCTCCAACAACTCATCTGGGTGACAGATGCTGGTCAGAACTGTAAAATCTGATGGCTGAGGTCCTTCCAAAAGGACACACACACACACACACATACAGAAGGGTCTTATCAAATCTGATGGTTGAGGTTCTTCCAAAAAGACACTCACAGAAGAGGACACAATGCCCGGTGATGTTGAGATCAGTGGCTCTGTAGTAGAGAGAAAATCTCAGGCAGCCATAGGATGCTTAGCACAATGAACTCCAGTCCACACACAGTCAACAACTATCTGGTGGAGGATCTTCTGCTTCTTGATTGTTGGGGGAGTTACCTCAACTTTTGTTCCTCCATGTTGCCAAAGGAGTCTCCTAGGACTGCACCCCCAACATGTAGCTGTATTACTGTGTTCTTTGCATTAGGCTTTCTAAACCGGTCACACAGCTGTCACCTAGTAACCAAGGAATGCAAGGTGACATAGTTACAATCTGCCAGAGACACTCCAGAACAATCTATTCTCTTTCTTTTGCCTTCTGGAAGGTGAATACTGGCGTTCCACATTCATGCTGTCACAGCTGGGTTTCCTAAGACCTGGGGCTGTTCCCAGATCAAAGGATTGGTTGTTGTGGGGCCTATGGAGGGGGTTCCCGTGTGTGCATGCCCGGTCCATGCCTAGTCACTTGCCAGTGCTGCTAACAAATACACTATTCTTCCTGTCTTTGTTGTCAGCCCAGCCTCACTCTATCTCTGGCCAAGGACAAGCTCTATTCCTACCCAGTGCTGATGTCTGTGCCAGGCATTTACATGAGAGGTATTTTTCTTTAATTACAGTAATTCCTGGCTTCTGATACATACAGTGTTCTTGAAACCACGGGGAGAAGAATTTTCAAATTGTAGGAAGCCTCAAGCTTCAGTGGATTGAGGACCAGTTGTTTATTTACTACACGAGTGAAGGTAAAGGGGAGAGAAGCAGTTCCCGGTTTCAGCACTGTCTGTCTTCAGAAGTGAGAACTTCCTGTCAGCAGCAGAGTGAGCGAACATCCCACAAGCAGGGGCCCGCATGTCTTAGGAAAGGTGGCTAATTACTGTGTTTATCAGTAATTTGGATAGGTTTATAATAAAAAAATAAAGTTTTCATGGTAATTTCAATCACCAAGTACACAAATACAAAGGAGCCATTCTGGAATCACCTCACTTGGAGGTAAGCATCTGCTTCTAGGCAGAAGGGGAATGACGTGGTGATTGATCTTAGTGGGTCTTCACATGTGAGTAGAGGGGCTGTCCTGTGGTTCCGAGGACACAAGCCCAGCCCTCTCTCCGGCTTTCCACGCTCTCTGGTGCAGCTGTGACAACTGCGAAGTCAGAGCCACAGCCGGAACATGCTTCTGCCCCTCATGGTAGGAAAGAAAGGGTGGGTGACATTTCCTGCAGGAATCTGAGCAGAGGTAAGAGAGATAATTGTCAGAAAGAGTTTCAAAGAGGTGAACACAGTTGTGACAACGGCAGAACCTGAAGTGACAAGGCAAATGTTCCTCAACCACATGCACACAGAAGTCTAACATCTTTACGAGGAAAAGTGTCAGCATTTCCCACTCTCCCAAGAGATGGTGCTTTCTTAAAACAAACGTTCTACCTTCCATGTCAGCATTTTTTTTAGTTTAGAAAAAGAAAAAGAACAACAACCTAAAACTCAACATGAGGGAGTAATTAACCCATGGGAGCCACTCTGATCCCTGAACCCTCTTTCTCTATGGCCTTTCCTTCCCCCTGGAGAGTTGTCACATCACTACCTGCTGGCTCAGCTTGCCTCTCTATACTGTATAGGTGATAAACAAAGCAGCCCCAAAGAGAAGAGCTCTCTAACCCAGTGTGACTCAGCTCGTCATCATGTAGTCTTCCTTACCAACAATGCTTAAGACCAGAATTCTGGATTTGTTTTCCTCTGAATAGCTCTAACAAGTGAGCTCTTTAGAAACCAGGACCCAAATCAAATATATAATTCTTCTTGTTTCCTGCATGCCTTATACACAAAGCCTTGCAGTAATCCTATATGATATTTTTAGTGTGCCTGTATGGGAAACATCAGAAGCTATGCCAGGAGAAAAAACAAAAGTTTAAGATTCTAGAGCCTTTGGGGTTTCAGATTGTCAAACTCTGGATGTTCATTTTGTGTTAGTCCAATAACCCTGCATAGAGAATTAACCCACAGGAGGTTAAATTAAAATGTGTTCTTTGCAGCTCAAGAGGCCACAACTCTGAGAATACCATATCACAGACTGGTTTATCCCCAACCCAGAGGACCATAACAAGAGGCCCCTCTCTTCTCCTTGTATCTTCAAGGAAGAAGTACCACCTTCTCTCTGTACTTGTCCATGTAAAAATTCTCTAGCTTAGTCACTGTTCTGTTGCTGTGAAGAGACACCAGGACCAAGGCAACTATTATAAATGAAAGCATTTAAATGGGGGTTTGCTTAGTTTCGGAGGCTTAGTCCATTTTCATCATGGCGGGGAGCATGGTAGCATGTAGGCAGACACTGGAGCAGAAGTTGAGAACTATGTCCTGAGGCACAAATAGAGAGAGAAACTCCGGGCTTGGCATGGGCTTTTGAAACCTCAAAGCCCACCCTCGGTGACACACTTCCTCCAACAAGGCCACACTTCTTAATCCTTCTAATCCTTTCAAATAGTCCCACTGCCTGTTGACTAAGTATTCAAATATATGAGCCTATGGGTTCATTCCTATTCAAACCTTCACACTTTCCCCATGAGAACATCAGTCTTTGGGTTACAGCCCATCCTGACAGCTTAATTTTAACCTAATTTCCTTTAGGAAGATGATTTCTATTTCTTATCTGTAAACCAGTCATTCTGAAGTGGGATTAAATCATCAATTCATGCAAAATTGAGGGCATGACATGTTCAGCCCATAACAACACTGAACCTAACACCTCAGGGTGTGGGCCTTGTGAGGTCTTCCTAGGTGGGTGGTGAAAATGCTTTGCATGATTATACAGTCTATAAGTGCAATGACAGCCAGTGGAGGGTTAATCGCATGGTCTACGAATCTATCTCAGTATAGATAACATAAAGATGTACCCTTGCTTTCAAGGAGAGACTGGAAGGTTTTAGGGACATTTCACTTTAAAAATGTCTTTCACTTTACTGTCAAATGGTCCCAAGTAGAGGATATTTAGAGAAAGTTAGTGATAAATGACAAAATATTAGCAATTGATGGAGCCAAGCCAAGCAGAATTCTTTGTTCTTACAGTTTCCCATAACCTTAAATTTCCACTTGTAATCCCAAGACAGATGCAGGGGGATCACAAGTTTTAGTCCATACTAAGGCATATAGTTACTTCAAAGTTATCTTAGGCTACAAGGGGAGACCCTATCTCAAAAACAAAACAAACAAACAAACGAAAACTTAAATAGAGTGCAGTGGCTGAGTGCTTCCTTAATAAGTGTGAAACCTTACATTTAATCTCTAGAGCTACAGATGAGAATGTAGTGGAAGTCAGGACTCTTTAGTGAAATTAATATGCAATTCAGCCTAACATCTGGCAGCATATAAGGAGAGCTTGGCATTCCTTGAACTTGGGCCAAGATGGACAGAGCCCAGTTGAGGCCATAGTTCTATGAGAAACACAAAATGCCTTGTTGAAGGGGTGTGGCTAAGAAACCACACAAGTCGCAGATGACGCTGGTTGCCACAAGAAGCCATGGGACTGCTGGACATCGAGAGAGATCTTGCGGGCCCTCAAGACCACCAAGGATCAGGAGATGATGTTATATTTAAACCAGAGAGCCCCATGCAGTGACCTCTTCCTCTTCCTCTTGCCCTCACGGACTGAGAAATCAGTGCATGCTGGAGAAGTGTACAGCAAGGTATGCATTTCATCAGCACTGAGGCCCGGATGGTCATAAAGTGAGAAGTGAAAATTTGTCTGTTTCAAGCCAAATGTGTCTAATTTGTGTTTTCTGCTTTCCACAGAGGAGAAAGACACACAGACATGTTCTGCTACATGCTAGTTCCTCTGTTCTTTCTGGTACTTGGCTTATAACCAGAAGAAACCTTCATGCCTCTAGGCAAAGCTGCAGAGGAGCAGAAGGAAAAGTCTTGTAGTTCTTTTAAGGTTAGGAACACATGGAGCAGCACTGAAGGTTTAGGCAGGTTTAGACAGGACCACGGAGGGTGGATGATGGTCTTTGACACTTTGCTGGATAAAAGTGTCTCAGTGTTGCTGATCAGCAACAAAGCAAATTCAGGCACTGAAAGGACACAGGGTCAGGGACCCCTAATTAAAGATCCCTTGAAGGACTCTGGGTCTCCCCAAAAGGCTGAGCTTCAGGGAGTTGCTAGTCTGACTCCATGGCAGGCTTCTGCATTTCAGCAGCTGCTGGAAAAGTCACAGACAACAGATAGACAAGCAAAGGCAGGCCGGCTGGAGAAAAGATAAGGTTGTCTGGTTTGAGTTGAATCCCCTCCTGTCTTATGGTAAACTCATGAATACTGGCTAAAGACTCCCTGTGCTTTTCTTACTCAAACCTGCGTTTTCAGTTTGAGTGCTCCAATTATATTAAAAATTACCTAATCTTTCCAGGAATTCCCTTAAGTGCCTTCAAAAGGCCTATGTGCCTTGGTCCTGAGCCACCATTTTTACCTAAGTGGTGACCCCTTCATGCTGGATTAATAAACGCTGATTGCTGGTTGCATACTATTTTAGTCTGGGGTGATTCTTCATTGAGTTCCAAACCCTAACAGCACAAGAATAAGTGCTGGGAAAGCATCCGTGGGCTCTTAACTGAGTGCTGATTAATGTCTGCCTAGTCTCTTCTCACTGTGGCTGTGCAATCATATTTAAAAGAAGAATTTCAATGGAAGGTTTTTGGAGCATATGATTCCAATACATATTTTATGCTATTTTACCCTAGCACACGATGATGTAATTCCCAGAAGACAGTAAGCAGACACTCAATCCTTCCTTTGTTACCGGATCACCAAAGTGATAGGCTCTCAATGAGTACTTACATACTTCCAAATTCTGTCTGACTGAGTTGAAATATGGACAATCCACTTTGGTGAAGCAACCTAATAGCTGACTTGATCTTGGTTAGACTCCAACAAAGGTTGAGCTTGTCAATCTTTTCTAACCTGAAAACTAAGAAAAGAAATGGAGTGCTGAGGGTTTGGAGAATTTGAAATAAAGATGCAGTTTAGAAACAAAGGCATCTTTTTCCCCCCAACAGATCTCCCTTTCAGTCCAACAAATGGTTCTTTTTCTTATAACTATAAATACAATACAAAACAACAGAAATAAATAGGCCACAATTATGAGAGTTATATGGCTTAGCATACATTCCCAATGTCCAGTCCATATGTATTTGGCACCTGACTTTAACATTCTACTATCTACCCATCTCCATGAGTTTAAAGTTCTATATCTAACTCAGCTTTCATTCTAACTTGCCTCACAATTTTAAAAATATCTTCTTAGATCCAGAATACCCTCTTGATTCCTAAACAACTCAAAATTTAACTATGAGACTCTAGCTATCTATTCTTCAACCACCTCAGAGACCTGAGAGGGATAAATATATCTGATTTTATAGGAAGTACAGGGCCTGCAGCTTCCAAAACTAAAAAATGACATACCAGTGGCTGCCTGTACAGTTCCCATTTTCTCTCCATACATTACAGCATCAATCTTCAGCCATTTGGCCCCGTTTCTCTGACAGACATTGATTGTAGAGCAGGAATTATGAAGGACTTACCTACCCTGTCTTGGCAGAGCTAGGCTGTCGACTTATCTGCTTCCAAGTTTTGTCCTTTATGGACAGCAGTCTGTCTACAGTTGAAGTAAGGGGTTTTTCTTGCCAAGAGAAAGGCTTACCACCAATTCAACTATCTCCCACTGGAGATTCTTTGATGCTCATCTTCTACTTGGAGTAGAATAGGGGGTGCTGTCAGGAGTTGATATGTCTCGATATCAAAAAATCTT
>CAJQZJ010032066.1:7868245-7906336 GCA_907164525.1 Lophiomys imhausi | reverse complement strand
TAGAAGAAAAAGTAGGAGAAACCCTCGAACTCATTGGCACAGGTGACAACTTCCTGAACAGAACACCAACAGCTCAGGACCTGAGATCAACAATCAATGAATGGGACCTCATGAAACTGAAAAGCTTCTGTAAGGCAAAAGACACAGTCATTAGAACAAAACGGCAACCAACAGACTGGGAGAAAATCTTCACCAACCCCACATCTGATAGAGGGCTATTATCTAAAATCTACAAAGAACTCAAGAAACTAAATGCCAAGAAACCAAATAATCCAATCAAAAAATGGGAGATGGAACTAAATAGAGAATTCACAAAGGAGGAATCCCTAATGGCCGAGAGTCACCTGAAGAAATGCTCAACATCCTTAATCATCAGAGAAATGCAACTCAAGAGGACCCTGAGATTCCATCTCACACCTGTCAGAATAGCTAAGATAAAGAGCTGAAATGACAGCACATGCTGGCGAGGGTGTGGAGAAAGGGGAACCCTACTCCATTGCTGGTGGGAGTGCAGACTTGTGCAACCACTATGGAGGTCTATCTGGAGATATCTTAGAAACCTTGGAATAACTTTGCCTCAGGAACCAGCCATACAACTTCTGGGTATATACCCAAAGGACACCTCACGGAGACATAGGGAAGTCTCCTCATCTATGTTCATAGCAGCCTTATTTGTAATAGCTAGAAACTGGAAACAACCCAGATGTCCCTCAACTGAAGAATGGATTCAAAAATTGTGGTACATCTATACAATGGAATATTACTCAGCTATCAGAAACAATGAAATCATGCAATTTGCAACCAAATGGATGGATCTAGAGAAGCTCATCCTGAGTGAGCTAACCCAGACTCAGAACGATGCACATGGCATCTATTCACTTATAGTAGGATTTTAGCTATATCGTACAGGATATCTGTACTACAACCAACACACCAAAAGGAACATGGACATAAACTTTTTTTTTCATTTCTTTTTCTTTTTCCTTTCCCTTTTTTCTCTTTCTTTTTCCTCTCTTTTTTTGTTGTTGTTCTTTGTTTTTGTGGGTTTGTGTGTCTGTTGGTCTTTTTTTTAGTTTTCCTCCCGTAGCAAGGAGACACCGTTCACTGGCAGTACTGCCTCGTAGGCCCCCGGTGTATGAAGAGGCTCTCGGCCCTCATATGACTCCTGATCTGTGGTGAGAGACTGGTATGCAGGGACACTCTACCCCAGAGGATCAAGACGGAAGGGTCAGGGGGTAGAGCACGGGAGGGTGGGGCTGGGAAGTGGGAAAAGAGGACAATATGTCAAGGATGTAACCTGTAGCAACAAACAAATTTACTAATTAAAAAAAAAGCAGGTAACAACGTTAAAACACTGTAAATAAAATAAAGGACACAGCCGTTCAACCTGGTTTTATGAACCTCCAAGTGCCGAAAAAACATAGAGCTAAGGTAAAATACAGGAGAAATGTGGTGTTAACCCATGCCTTTAACTTCAGCAGAGATGGGAGGAGCACCATAGAGTTAGTGGACTTATAAATTCTTGAGTTACACGGAAAAGGGTGGTGAGGGTACACACCCTTAATCCCATCATTCAAGAAGAGTACACCCTTAACCCCAACACACTAGAGACAGAAACAGGCAGAGCTCAGAGCTCAAGGTCAGCCTGACACAAAACAAACTCTAAATAAAGAAAAGCTTCGATCCAGGAGTGGTGGAACACATCTTTAATCCCCTCAGATGGGAACCACAGGTCTCGGATCCCAATAATTAGAATGCAGAGACACACACATAGGATTTGGAAGGACCTAAGTTTAAAAGCTACTTACAAAAGGCCCACACAATGCAAACAAATTGTCCTTCGAGATCTCAAAATATATACACTAAAGCTGGTTTAGCTCCAAAATAACAAAATAATTTCTTCTTTAAACAAGATTGAAAGATAACACTTTATATATTGGCAAAAACCAAATTTGCTTCAGGAGAAATATTACCTTCCCCCCCCCCAAAAAAAAGAGGGCGATTGTCCCTGAGTGAGGATTAGGGCAGGGCTCTGTTCTTATCTTTCCAGGAGAATCAAAGCATCCATTCAAGGAACCCAGGGACAACTGGACAACGGAAACCTCATCAGAAATCAGAATCAGACACCAAAAGAAGACGAGTGACCCAGATGATTCAGCCTGAAAGACTCCCTCAATAGCTGTCTCCATCAAAAGCCTACAACCACAACAACTCAGTATCGCTAAGACCGTTCAGCTCTACACAATGCCCCAGCCAGAACCTCAGTAAAGCCTGGAAGTTCAGCTTCTGCCTACAAACTCCTTAGGACATCTAAACAGCTGAGAACAGAAGGACTGAACATAAAAGGATTGCATTAACATTTTTTAACCATTTTTCCATTTTGGTTTGGGCCCCAAACAGGTTTACTAAGACCCAAATCAGCAGGAAGTCATTTTAAGAGAGCAACGTCCCATACCCAGAGGGTGGGGAGGGTGTTTCTCCGTCCCCCCATTTTTTTTTTTTTTTTTTGGTTATTTGTAGGACAACTGAAAACTCTGTTATTTAGGGGAAGAGATTACAAGTTGTTAAATGGTCCTGTTTAATGGGCTTTGGAGGTTAGAACCAGGGTATTCCTTCTTTCCCTTTTCTGTATCCTTCTTTATCTCCTATGTAGGAATGCACGGACTTGAGAAAAATTGAGACATAGACATAGAACAGGAAGGACCAAGAAGAAGGGTCAGATTATTGAATATGCCCTTATACCTTTGTATATTGATACAAAATTAGTAGTATATTTGGCTAAAGTGGTATTGACCATTGTTTATTGTGCAAAAATAAGATTGTATTGGTCTACGTCAGTATTGATATTTGCATATTGATACAAAATTAAGATTATAGTTGGCCACAATGGTATTGACCCTTGTATATGGACGCAATATTAAGATTGTATTGGGCCGCATAGGCATTGATCTTTGTATATTGATACAAAATTAAGAGTATATTTAGCTACATTTGAATAGATCTTTGTATATTGATACAAAATTAAAGGTAACGCTTCCTAATGATATCGTACCTAGAGATACTTAAAAATGAAATGTGAAGCTCTGGCCTCTTGATACCAACCATCTTAAAATGTTTAGGATAGTTAAGAAAAACAAACTCCTAGTCATGCATGCATGTCACCTTGTTAGCTACTATGACAGTCTATCACAGATATTCTCTAAGCTACTCAGTAATCAAGTTGTTAAGAGACAAGCAACATTTGTTTATCTAACTACAAGAGATAGATAGGGCATCTTCAAAAACCCCAAGAGATCTGCAGAATATGGCATTCAAAGATGTGGTCTTAAATTAAGATTTTTTTTTTTGATATTGTGACATATCAGCTCCTGACAGCACCCCCTATTCTACTCCAAGTAGAAGAAAAGTATCAAAGAATCTCCAGTGTGAGATGGTTGAATTAGTGGCAAGCCTATCTCTTGGCATTTAAAAACTCCTTGCTTCAACTGCAGACAGACTGCTGTCCAAAAAGGACAAAACTTGGTATCAGGGAAGTCGACAGCCTAGCTCTGCCAAGACAGGGTAGGTTAGTCCTTCATAATCCCTGCTCTACAATAAATGTCTGTCAGAGAAACAGGACCAAAAGGCTGAAGACTGATGCTGGAAGGTATGGAGAGAAAATGGGAACTGTCCAGGTAGTCACTGGTTTGTCATTTCGTAGTATTGGAAGCTGCAGGCCCTGCACTTCCTATATAATCAGATATATTTATCCTTCTCAGCTCTCCGAGGTGGTTGAAGAATAGACAGCTTGAGTCTCATAGCTAAATTTTGAGTTGTTTAGGAATCAAGAGGGCATTCTAGATCTAAGAAGATGGTTATAATAATGATGCAAGTTAGTATGAAAGCTAAGTCAGTTATAGAACTTTAAACTCATGGAGATGGTTAGAAGGTAGAAGGTTAAAGTCAGGGGCCAAATATGTATGAACTGGACATTGGGAAGGTATACTGGGCCATTTAACTCTCATAAATGTGGCATATTTAATTCTGCTGTTTTCTATAGAATTTACTGTCATAAGAGAAAGAACCATTTGTTGGATTGAAAAGGGAAGCTGTTGGGGAGGAAGAGGGTGGAAGGGTGGGACAGGAAGGGGGAATAGGGAAGGGTTTGCGACTGAGATGTAACTTGAAGAAAAAAAAATAAAGTACTTATATAAAAAAAAAAGAGAGGAGTGAGATAACAAATACTAGAATAACCATCAGGATGAAGTTCTCGTGTCTGTCTTTCAGCACACTATGGTCACTGTAGCTAACAACATCCTTTATGTATTTTAATAAAGAACTAGAATTGAGGGGCTAGAAGGCATTAAATATTAAGGAATGATAACAAGAAGAAAAATTTTTATTTCATTAGTACACATTGTGCACATGTATTAAAATATTTCACCACAACTTATAATTATGTATAATTATTTTGTATAAATTAAAAAATACTAAAATAAATGTTTTACAAGGAAAAAAACCCATAACAAAAAGCAATCATCATCTTTGCTCAAAAGAAAATATATATATATACTAGAAACCCAAGAGTTATCTTACAATACCATGCTGACTTAGAAACATGAGTTCAAGATAGAAATAGCTATTAAATGATTTTAAATATGGTACATTTTACCCAGTTATATATGAGTTAGCTAAATGAAATAAAATTTGAAATCCAGTGAATTTCACTGGGCATGTTCCAGGTGTTCAGTGTCCGCATGTGGTTCTTGGTTACCACATTGGACAGAACAGTCAGGAGGTTTGTAGATAGCTATACAACCAGCCAATCGGTCACCACAAATAAAAAAGTGTGTACATAATTCAGGTAATCCAGTAAATGTAAGTAACCTTGCCTTTTTCTAGAGAAATGTGTTACAGCCTGCAGTGGAGACCAGTCACCCTGAACAAATAAATGCAAACATTAAACAGACAGAGTTAATCCAACTTGATGCAAAGGGCCCAAGAAATCAGTTAAGAAGGAGAAGAAGGACAAGGGGGAAATGGAGAGAGAGAAGGGAGGAAGAGCAAGGAGCTGGAACTCTGCCATTGTGGAGACAGAAATGGTGACCTGCTCAGACATGAAGAACATTAGAGTAAGGAGAAGAGAGTGGGAGAAAGGAGCCCTAGATGAGGCCTGCTCAGGCCACAGTCTGATGGGTTTCCATGGACAATAACAAGCACTAGGGACCTAGTTCTGAGGGCACTAGCAAACCCTTGAAGGGGTCTATGGAAGCAAGTGCACAATGACCTAACATTCCTATGAAGAGCACTTGGCAGGATGCATGGATTAGAAAGAGGGCTAGGCCAGACTCTTTTTTTCCATTAATTTATTTTTCACTTTATATCCTGATTGCAGTCCCCTTCCTCCTGCCCCCCCTCCTCATATGCCCCCTTCCCCCATTTTCTCCTCAGAGAAGGGGGAGCCCCCTCACGGGTACCAACCCATTCTGGCACATTAAGTTGCTCCAAGACTAGGCACATCCTTTCCCACTGAGGCCAGAAAAGGCAGCCCAGTTACAAGAACAGGATCCAAAGGAAGGTCAGACTCTTGAAGGCTCTTTCAGAGGCTTAGATCAAGAATATGACTGATTACTTGTTTTGTTAAAGAAACTTTAAAAATAACAATGGCAATAAATCCCTGAACGATTAATGCAAACAGGATACATTTTAGAGGAAAAAAATCAGAATCCAAAACCAAAGGTTATAGACTCTCTGCCAAGGATCCAAACAGAGGGCGAGGGCAGGGCCACCTTCAGGTCATATTTGGAGACTTGGCTACTCTTTTCCCACCTTCTCATTCTTGGGCTGGATCAAGGTCTATGTTTCTCACTTACTGGACCCTGGAAGAGTCTGGCATACAGTTTTCACTCAGAGATGGACAGTGAATCATCAGTAATGGTTGCTCAGAGCCTATCGATGAATGAATGGCCACGGGCAGAGGTTACAGAGAAAGGCAGCATCCTCCAGAGACTCACAGATGCCCTCAGAGCAAATGACAGACCTTTCCAGAAGAATATGATAGTGGCACCATCATTCAATCACCTTACACAGGCTAAGACACACCAAGCAGGCTGCCCAATGGGGAGACTCGAAAAGAAACAAGACAAGAAACACAGCTATTGAAAAACGGAGCTAAGATTACTAAAGAATGAAACCCAAAGCCACCAAATAAATGGAAGCCTTTAAAATAATTGTGATCACAGCTTCCAAATGTCTTGGGAAGAAAGCCCAGCATTAACTTAAGAGCAGGGGATGGGGCCTAGCCCAAGGGTGAAGGCCAGAAAAAGACAGGCTGGAAGATTTTAACTAGTCTGGTGGCAGAATCAACAGAACTTGGTAAGTGACAAACTAGAAAGTGACAGCAGAGTGAAAAATAAATAAGTTTCTGCCTTAAGAATCTGGGAGACCCCCCACCCCTCACCATCTGCAGCAGTTGGGAGAGAGGGTCCTGTGTCACACCTGGATGTTTGGAGACTTGGTTTCATTTTTGGTTGTTGTATTTATCTTTTCATAGCTTGCACTTGACCCATGGAGTCATCGGTTCCTTGAAAGACTGGTGACCCCCACCTAGAGAGTACCATGGCACCCCCTATATTTAAGTTTACTCCACCTTTAGGAGAAAAATTGGATATTCCAGGAAAGACTATAGAAATGAAACCGGCTGCTGTGATTCAGACTCTGGAACACTTGCTAGAGAAAATACTTAAAAAAATACCTTTTAATGATTCTGAGAGTGTGCCGCTTGCTAAGCTTGTACGCCGTTTGCATAATAACACAAATATTTCTTTATATGTAGCTTTGTATGATTTACAAAAGGAGAAGTTAGGACTGGGACCTAGAGGAAGAAGGAAATGAGATACTCAGAAAGGAATAAAATACCAACGTGATGGCATTCCTGTTAAAATGCTACATGGTGGTAAAAGAATAGCTTAGTGTAGAGAGCTGCGATGTGCCACGCCCTAAAGATGGTGCCGGTTTCCGCCTCCCACCAGCCCGACGGTGAGCGCTCTCGGTGATAAGCAAGTCCATATTTGGCTAAGACCGCTGATCTGGCTTGCTTCTGCATACATGGGCCTCTAAGATAGCACTACGTGGCTTTACTTGATTGGCTGTTCATTTAGTATTTAGCCTATGGGTTGGGTCTGCCCAGGCATTCGGCATTCGGAATTCGGAAGACTGTTTTCAAGGGACCTGAATAAACTGCTGGAGAAGAGCTTTTGTGAGTTGCGTCATCCTTGCTGGTCGAGGGGGACGCGACAAGTGGTGGCCCGTACGGGGACCCAGAAAAGATTCAGAACTCCTGCAGTCAGGGGCAGCGCTGGTAAGTTCCTGGGATAAATTAGGACAATAAAGTTTCACGGAGATAGCGAACACAAAGTAAAGATTCGAGAATAATAGCGAACATACGGTAAAGATTCGTGGAGATAGTGAACATACGGTAAAGATTCGCGGAGATAGCGAACAAAAGGTACAGTTTCGCGGGGAAGCTGCAAACCGAAAGTAAATTTTTAAACATGGGATTGTCTGAGTCACATCCAATTTTTCTGGCTCTTCAGGAGCTACTTTTAGCTAGGAATTTGAAGATTAAGAAGTCTACCCTAGAGAGATTTTTGAATGAATGCGATTCCGTGGCTCCGTGGTTTGCGGTGTCCGGGAATCTTACGGTATCCTGCTGGGACAAATTAGGCAGGGACTTGGATTTTGCTTGGGAGCAAGGGACTCTGAAGCATGGAGTAAGACCGATTTGGAAAATGGTGAGGAGTTGTTTAGAAGATCAGAGATGTTGTAATGCAATCAAAGAGGGAGAGTCAGCCTTGGAACTGCTGCAAGGGGAAAGATCTGAGCAGGTAGACAGTGAAAAGGAAAGTAACAAAGGCGAAAGATTTGAGCAGGCAGACAGTGAAAAGGGAGGCAAAAAGAAAGTTCCTCTCTATCCCGATCTTAGAGATTTTAGAGATTTTAGAGATTTTGAGGACTCAGAGAGCACGGATTCTGAAGGAGAGCTACACGCTCTAATAGAACAGTTGGAGAGGACTGTTATTAGAAAAAAGGAAAAGAAAAAGGTAAAAGAGAAGGACACGCAGGCGGCAGTCGGTGTGGGTGGAGCCGTTGCTGCAATCGGTGTGGGTGGAGCTGTTGCTACAGTGCCTTCAGCCAGCTGGCGGCGGCTGGTGTAAGTAAAGCTGTTGCCGCGGCGCCTTTAACTCCTCCTCCATATCCAGAAGCCCCTCAGATAGATCAGCCTGTTCAGTCCCTGAAAGTAGGGAGATCTTTCTGCCCGGGGATGTGGACACAAGTAAGAACAGAATTACAGTTTGCCTATCCGGTATACCAAGACCCACAAGGGAACAGGTACGAGGAACCGCTTGATTTTAAGGTGGTTAAATCTCTTGCAGAGTCGGTTCGTACCTATGGTACTACTGCTTCTTTTACAATGGCTCAAGTGGAAGCATTAAGCAGACATTGTATGACTCCGAGTGATTGGAGTGGCCTGGTCCGCGCCTGCTTAAGTCCAGGTCAATACTTAGACTGGAAAGCTTTCTTGATTGAGTATGCCACTGAGCAAGCAGCCAATAATCAGAGAGATGGAAATCCAGCCTGGGATAGAGATATGCTGCTTGGGCAGGGGAGATTTGCCAACCAGCAGATAGGATATCCTATTCAGATTTAGGAGCAAATAAACAAGATAGCTATCAAGGCTTGGAGATCTCTTCCTAATAAAGGGGAGGTGAGTGGGAACTTAACTAAGATTCTACAGGGCCCCATGGAGCCCTTTTCAGATTTTGTAGCACGAATGGTGGAAGCAGCAGGGAAGATTTTTGGTGACCTGGATGCTGCTTTGCCACTAATAAAACAGTTGGTCTATGAGCAATGTACCAAAGAATGTAGAGCCGCTATCACCCCTTATAAGAACAAAGGCCTAGAAGCCTGAATGAAAGTGTGTAGAGAGCTTGGAGGGCTGTTAACTAATGCTGGTCTTGCTGCTGCAGTAATACAGTTGGCCAGAAAAGGTGGAGGAAGTTCAGGAGTTTGTTTTAAGTGTGGCAAGATGGGACACTTTAAAAAACAGTGCCCCAGGGGAAGGAGTACAGAAAGTACAGGAAGTGTACAACGCCCCAGGCGGCCAGGGTTATGCCCAAAATGTAAAAAAGGGAACCATTGGGCTAATGAATGCCGTTCAGTGATAGACATCCATGGCCAGCCTTTAACTCAAGGTTATGGTGGTGCTCGTCCAAAAAACGGACAGCGGGGCCCACGACCTCAGGGCCCACAAATATATGGGGCAGTAGAGAATCAGGACAAAGAACAGAATCAAGAGAGATGGCCAACCCTCTGCCATCCGAGAGGCCGCGGAGAGCAACTGCAGGCTCAGTAGGATTGGACCTCTGCTCCACCACCAGACTCGTATTAACACCCCAAATGGGGGTTCAGTTAATTGAAACAGATTTTAAAGGACCCCTTGAACCTGGTACAGTTGGTTTGTTGTTAGGGAGGTCATCATCAGCCTTGAGAGGACTTATTGTCCATCCTGGAGTTATAGATCCAGATTATACAGGAGTGGTTAAGATCATGGTAGCCTCCCCCCGTGGTATAACAGCTATCTCTCCTGGAGATAGAATTGCTCAATTGATCATGTTGCCGAGCTTACATGACCGCTATGCAGCAAAGGATAGAGAGAGAGGAAAAGATGGTTTTGGGTCCACGGGCACAGATTTGACTTTTCTCTCCCTGGATTTGGACCAACGCCCCGTCTTGGAGTTAAAAGTTGATGGTAAAAAGATCCTGGGCCTTTTGGATACTGGGGCTGATAGGAGTATCATAGCAAAGAAAGACTGGCCTTCAGGTTGGCCCATACAAGCCTCTTCTCAAACACTTCAAGGCCTGGGTTATGCTAAGACTCCAGATATGAGTGCAAGGTTATTAAAGTGGCAGGACCAAGAAAACCACTCAGGAGAAATGCAGCCATATGTACTTGAGCTCCCTATCTCCCTTTGGGGAAGAGACCTTTTAAAGGATATGGGATTTAAATTGAGTAATGACTATTCTGATTCAGCCCAACGTATGATGCAAGATATGGGATATGCTCCAGGCTTTGGAATAGGAAAATATTTGCAGGGACGAAAGAGTCCCATATCTATGCAGCAAAGACAAAAGAGACAGGGCCTGGGTTTTTCCTAGGGGCCACTGAGGAGGGCATTCCCATAACTTGGAAGACGGAGGATCCAGTATGGGTTCCTCAGTGGCCACTTTCCTCTGTAAAATTGAATGCGGCCAAAGATTTGGTAGATGAACAGATGTCTTTAAAGCATATAAAACCATCTGTATCTCCCTGGAATACACCTATCTTTGTCGTTAAAAAGAAATCTGGAAAATGGAGATTATTGCATGACCTGCGTGCCATAAATCAACAAATGCAGATCATGGGCCCAGTGCAACGTGGCTTGCCACTTTTATCATCTTTGCCAGCCTCATGGCCCATTATAGTTATAGATATAAGAGATTGTTTTTTCTCCATCCCTTTGTGTGCCAAAGATAGTGAGAGATTTGCATTTACTGTTCCATCCTGTAACCATGAGGAACCTGATCAGCGGTTTGAATGGGTAGTATTACCCCAGGGCATGGCAAACAGCCCCACTATGTGCCAACTGTATGTGGGGGAAGCCATTGCTCCCTTGAGAAAGAATTTTCCAGATTTGAGATGTGTTCATTATATGGATGATATCTTACTGGCAGCTAAGAGTGAACAAATGTTAGATCGGGCCTATGAAGAATTAGTTCAATTATTAAAAAAGAAAAGGTTGTTTATTGCTCCTGATAAGGTTCAAAAGGAAAATGTGGTTGATTATTTAGGAGCGAAGGTCGGACCTGAAAAGATAATACCTCAAAAGATTGAGATAAGAAAAGATAATTTAAAGACTTTAAATGATTTTCAAAGGTTGTTAGGAGATATCAATTGGGTAAAAGGCTATTTAAAGCTACCAAATTATGAAATAAGACCCCTATATGATATTTTGAAAGGTGATTCAGCACTTATTTCTCCTAGGCAATTAACAGATGAAGCAAGAAAAGCTTTATGTAAAGTGGAAGAAAGGTTACAGAGTGCCTTCCTAAAGAGATGGCAAGAAGGACAGCCCATTGCATTGTGCATATTTGCCACCTATGGTCAACCTACAGGGTTGTTATGGCAGGACGGACCATTATTATAGACCTATTCAAAGATTTCTCCAAAAAAATCCATAGAACATTATCCCACTGCACTTGCTGCTTTAGCCTTGAATGGTATCCAACAATGTTTGCAGTCTTTTGGAGTTGCTCCTGCCAGTATAATAGTGCCTTATTCCAGTTATCAAATTAAGATTTTGTGTGGCACTGTAGATGACTGGGCAATATTGCAATGTAGCTTTGAAGGAGTGATTGATAACCATTATCCTAAACATCCATTGCTATCATTTTTTAAGGAGCACCCAGTGATATTCCCTAAGGTTACTTCAGCAGTACCACTTCAAGGGTCACCAAATGTGTTTACTGATGGCTCAAAGACAGGCTGTGGAGCCTATTTGATAGAAAGACAAGAGCCCGTGTTATGTCAATTTCAACTGGGCTCCCCCCAAATAGTAGAGTTGAAAATAGTAATTGAGGTGTTTAAAAGATGTCAATTTGCATTCAATTTGATTTCAGATTCAGTCTATGTGGTCAACGCAGTGAAAGTATTAGAATTAGCAGGTCCTATTAAGAATAGTAGTACTATATGTGCCTTATTACAAGAGTTACAAGTTTTAATCTGGCAGAGAAAAAGGTGTTTTTATATTCAACATATCAGAGCACATACAGGATTACCTGGACCATTAAGTGAGGGTAATGATAAAGTTGATCAATGGACCAGGATGGAATGCATTTTTTGGAGCTCATTCCTGGACCAAGCCAGACAGTTTCACCAATTATTTCATGTAAATGCAAAAACTCTACAGCAGAAATTCCATTTGTCTAGAGCAGATGCTAGACAAGTAGTTTTGGACTGTCCTCAGTGTGTGATTCATCATCATCCTCCCAGTGTGGGAGTGAACCCTAGAGGGTTGATGCCACTCAAAATCTGGCAAATGGACGTTACCCACATTTCAGAATTTGGAACCTTAAAATATATTCATGTATCTGTGGATACCTGCTCAGGTATCATACATGCTACACCTATGAGTGGAGAAAAGGCTCGCAATGTCATAGGACATTGCTTAGAAGCCTGGGCTGCATGGGGAAAACCACAGCAGCTGAAAACGGACAATGGACCAGCCTATACGGCACAGTCCTTTGTCTCCTTCTGTAATCAGATGGAGGTACAGCTTAATCACGGATTACCATACAATCCTCAAGGACAAGGAATTGTGGAGCGTGCTCATCGCACCTTGAAAGAATGCTTGCAAAAACAAAAAGGGGGAATAGGCCAAGGCCGTACCCCCAAGGAGAGAATATCTTTAGCCTTATTTACTTTAAACTTTTTCAATTTGGATGCTCAAGGCCTCTCAGCAGTGGACAGACATCAGGATTCCCATGGTTCACCTAAAAGCATGGTGAAGTGGAAGGACATTCTGACAGGCTCTTGGCGGGGGCCTGACCCCGTGCTAACATGGGCGAGAGGGTCTGTTTGTGTTTTTCCTCAGGATCAACAAGATCCAGTGTGGGTGCCTGAATGCCTTGTGAGGAAGATTCGTCATGAAAACCTTCCTAGGGATCCTGGTGATAATAGCAGTAAGTATGTCAGGAATGACCGAGCCGAGATGGGGGATCCTGTTGATATTCCCAAAGCCGATGCCGGTCAGACATGATGCAACTGTGTTTCCACGCTTATTTAGCAGTAATAGAAGCCTAGGCTTACCCTACCTTCCCTTTGATGATCAGAAAAGTCCTATAGAGGGTAATAGAAATGTCAGCTTGAAGGGTAGTTTGTGCTTTTTAATGAGTTTCAATAGGTCAGATGATACAAAATGCATTAAATTGTCTCAGCAGTCAGCAGATTTTTTACCACAACTGAGGTTTGGGGGTAGGAGTGGTGGTTTGTTTTCAGGCAATGGTTCTCGCCTTGAAGGATGGTGGCCCACACGAGTCTCTGACCGGGACCCCCCCCAGACAGCCACGCTGGGCACCTTTTTGTAGAGGATCCATAGGAAAGGAAGGACCTTTTCCCTGGACTGGATGTCAGGAGCGCAGAGCAGTTTGGGTTCAACAAGATTATTTTTCCTTTAGCCCCATGATTAGTAATATAGTGAATAAGTCTTGTACAGGAATGCTTGATATATCTACTAGGGATCCTCAACAGACTGCCACCAATCCTTTTGATTTGTGGCTTTTGTGTGGAGTAAATGGAAGTTGCATGGACTTGGGACCTGTCATTATGCTTGGGGGAGGAATTTATCAAAGAGGTAATTTTTCCCTAGGGTCCACTACCAATCTGGATCTTTCTAGTGGTAGTGGCTCTGGTACTTGGAATTCTTTGTTTCATTCTTACCGCAACAAGAACTTTTCAGCCTCGCCAGTATGTCTCTGGCCTCCTTTTCTGTGGATTGTAAGTAATGGGAGTGCATCCTTGGGTGAAGAAAAGTTAGTATGCACTCCGGGCACATCTTTTTATGCCCTATGCTGGAATGCCACAGCCTTTCCTGTGGCTGTGGTGACTAGAATGCCTCAATATGTACCAGTTCCTGTAGAGGCTCCTAATACCATGATGCTATTCAGGTTTAAAAGAGATTTTGGCATCGCTGCAGCTATTGTTACTGCTATCACTATTGCTGCTGTGGGAGCTACTGCCTCAGCTATTGCCTTGTCTAGTTCTATACAGACTGCCAATGCCTTGAATAACATCTCAGCCACTGTGGCACAGGCATTGGATACTCAGACCTCTATGAATTCTCATCTCAAATGAGGTCTTATGATAGTTAATCAACGCATAGATTTAATACAAGAACAGATTGATTCTCTTTGGCAACTAGCACAATTGGGGTGTGGTGTGAGTGGAAAATGCAAGGTTTGTGTGTTACTTCCGTGCAGTATCAAAATTTTACAAAGGCTGCTAATTTGTCTAGACAATTGTCAAAGTTCCTCTTACAGGATTGGTCGGCTGAATTTGAAAATTTGATGAGAGAGCTGAGAGCGACAATTGTCCACATCAATTCCACTCGGGTGGATCTAAGCCTGGCCACTGGCTTGACTTCCTGGATACAGACGGCTATGGATCATCTTAAGGAATGAGCGGGAGTAGGCTCTTTGGCAATACTGATGATACTAGCCTCTCTGTTTTGCCTATGGTGCATCTACAAAATGAGAGCCACACAAAAGCGTAATGCAGCCATGATTATACAAGCCCTTGTCGCCATTGAGGCGGGCCAGTCCCCTCAGGCATGGCTCGCTGCCGTGAAGTAAATCTTCACTAAGTATAGTCCCTGCCCACTGAGGTATTCATTCCACGGATATTAGGGTCTGGCAAGTCAGTGACGGAGTTGACGGGTAAGTCTCGGCCACCTAAGACAGGGCAGTCCCGAGTGGGGAGGCTGACCCAGAGACGGGTAAGAGTTTGAGCACCGCCCTCCTACAGGCTCAGGCCCACCGTGAGATCCCCAGATAGAGGGATTACGAAGCCTTTCCAGGGACTTTTATCTACTTTAGAAAAAATAAAAAAAGGGGGAACTGTAGAGAGCTGCGATGTGCCACGCCCTAAAGATGGCGCCGGTTTCCGCCTCCCACCAGCCTGACGGTGAGTGCTCTCAGTGATAAGCAAGTCCATATTTGGCTAAGACCGCTGATCTGGCTTGCTTCCGCATACATGGGCCTCTAAGATAGCACTACGTGGCTTTACTTGATTGGCTGTTCATTTAGTATTTAGCCTATGGGTTGGGTCTGCCCAGGCATTCGGCATTCAGAATTCGGAAGACTGTTTTCAAGGGACCTGAATAAACTGCTGGAGAAGAGCTTTTGTGAGTTGCGTCATCCTTGCTGGTCGAGGAGGACGTGACAGCTTAGGTTTCATGAAAAGACTTAGGAGATCATGTCCTCCCTGGTAGACATTGAGTCCCTCTGATAAAGCTGAAGTATTAGGAGATATTGTTAAAGCTATCAAAAAACATTCCAATACTCGCTAGTGTAAAGGGGAAACAAGTAAGTGTTCATGGTTATGAAAAACAATTGAGGAAGTAGAAAGAGACTTACAAAAAAGGCATTGAAATACTGGTCTGTTTCAGAATAAAACACAATGGTTAGGAACTGTCCGGTCCGTTGACCACAGTCTATCGGGCCACCAAGAAGCTCAATGTTCCTTCCGTGTTCACAGATGTTATCATTTTTAGTAAGCACAAGAACAGCAGGTATTTCTTAGCAACAAATGTTTATGCTTTTGGCTATGTACCTATGATCACACTTCCTGATTTGACTGTATAAGTTCATGCATGATTCAAGTAAACTTTGCAGCAGCACTGAAACTTCTCTTGAGTTGTGTTGTCTGTCACGCTGAATCCGTTCCCTCCTGAATATCTTCTGTTCTCCCTGGATCGGTTGCTGAGACCTCTACATCGTGGTCAGCAGCAGTCCTGTACTTTGCCTGGGCAACACAGTGGCCCTGAAGGCAAAGGCACTGGTAAGGCAGCCCTGAAGGTGTGAGGCAGGAGAACTGGCCCAGCCCTTCACAGTCTGCAGCACTCGGGAGATTGGGGGCTGTAGGCAGCACAGTGGAGCTGGCTCTGGAGGTGCAGGTGATCTGGCTCTGAGGACATGAGAGCAGGAGAGCTGACCCTGCATCCCGCTGATGGTGGCATTGGGTGGCCTAGCTGGAGCAGTGCTGGAGAACTCACCCTGGTGGTGTGGATAGGGGAAAGTCAACAGGCTGAACAGCTCGGCTACCACCCAGGCCCAGGTCCCTGAAGGATGTCCATGACAGAGGGCAACAACAGGACGACTTGGAGGAATCCCAGTGAGGATCCCATATTGATGGTGTCACAGAAACCACAGATCTCGAACCAGACCAATGAGTCATTGCAATGGTACAATTTGCAAGTGAGAATGTGTGGACAGAGGGATACACTATGGGGCACACTGTGACATACTACAGCTTCCATGATGAGATGTTTCCTGTGCTTTGTTTGTGTGTGTGTGTGTGTGTGTGTGTGTGTGTGTGTTTTATTTTGGGGGGTAGTTTGCTAGGGCAAAGGGCAGAGGGGACGGGGAAATAAGTGAAACTTAGGTACATGATGTGAAATTCACAAGGAACCAATAAAAAGGTTTTTTAAAAAGAATCTGGAAGACACAGTGTGTTTCCTGACCTGGGAGTTCTACACATCAGGGTCGAAAAGGGCATCATACATTTAATTTGGAGAACACTGCTCAGCATGCTCATTGGTGTCTAATGGAGAAGATACAGAGGGGCTGGTTATGCTAACTCAAGCAAAGAGGAATTAGCTGGCTTGTGACTTGGCTGTATAAGCTCCATAGAGCATCAGGTTGTCTGGGCAGCAACAGACATCACAGAAGAACCATACACAAGATGACCACATGCCTGAAGAGAGCTGTGCAGAGAGAACGCAAAAAGTTCTCTCAAACCAAACTAGCTGTGAAACTTTCAGCTCTCCACTTCCTGTTGCTTTGAGGCAATTGCTTTACACAAAACAAACCGAGAGTCTCCTAGGGTTTCCCAGGATGCATAATATAACTGAAGATTGCTTCTCTCTATATTTCAATATTTTAGCTGCATTTGGGTTTTTAAAAACATAAAAGTACAGGGATATTTTTATTTACTTACATAATTGAAATTGTGTGGGCACATTTTGCATTGCACAGCCTTTGTGTTGAAAGGATTAAAGCCTAAAATGGATCTTGTATGAAATATGATAATCAGAATATGGGTAACATTGAACATCCCATCACATGTCATAACAATAATTGGTACAAATTGTATTATACATTACCCCTCCTCTGCCACCACAAGTGCCTATTTTATTCTAGACATATTAAATCAACACATCTCTCAGTAACTCAGTTACAAAGCCTGTGTAACCAAATCCAAAGCAAGTGGGATTTTTAATAGGGATTTCTGATGGCTGTTTAGAAGAATCCTCTGTTACATTTACAATGTACATTTTTAATGCAATCAAAGTCAACAAAAAACTCAACATGGAATTGGACTCTACAGAATAGATTTCTTCACTGCTGTTAGCAGTCACAAAACAGCATGACAAAGCCATTTTTCTCATACCATCTCCCAGCAAAAACCCAGTGGAAAGTATTCAAAATGAAAACAAGCATTACTTTCACAGGATGTGCAACCCTGTACTGTGAATTCATCTGCTGACCCAGACAGAAGGAAGAGGAAGGGAAGTCTTGTGTGAGTGTCAAGAGTCCGCTTAATATAGGAGTCCAATTGAAGTATTGAAAGAAAAAAGAAAAACCACAACAAATAATGAAAGACCAGAAAGAATGTAAGAGTTGGTTGATATGGAGGTGGGCCATGTGAACACGACATGACCATGACATTCGTGAGCTCGGCAGCGTTTGTGGTTGCCTGCGTAGATTTAACACACGGACCTCCTAACATTCAGTCATAGGGGAGACACTTAGCAGGACCCAACGGTAGCTCAGGGCTACTGATGGAGGGGAAGGCATGGCCTTTAGTGGTGCAGCCACTGGAAAGCTACCCCTGTTCTAACGGACAGCTGCACACCCAAGCACACAGGGGTGCCTCTGATTACACCTGCTGGGTCACAAGGTGAAAAACCAAAACAAAAGAAACAAAGTTACAAAAGCAGGATAGAGATTTGATCAGAGGAATGGAAGAGTGGGGGCAGGGGAATGAGTTTAGCCAGAACACATATTACACACATGTATGAAACTGTCAAAGAATAATGAATTTTTTTTCAATTTTTAAAAAATTCTTTTATGTTTATTTATTTTTTAATTTATTTTTTATTTCTTCAAGTTACATCACAGTCACAATCCCTTCCCTACTCCCCCCCTTCTGTCCCATCCTCCCACCTTCTTCCCCCTCAACCACCCCATCCTCTATCCTTTTTTTTTCTTTAGTCTAAGGTAGATCTTTTTCCCCCCAACAGCTCTCCCCTTCAGTCCAACAAATGGTTCTCTCTCCTATAAGAATAAATACAATACAAAACAACAGAAACAAATAGGCCACAGTTATGAGGGTTATATGGCTTAGCATACATTCCCAATGTCGAGTCCATATGTATTTGGCACCTGATTTTAACATTCTACTATCTAACCATCTCCATGAGTTTAAAGTTCTATATCTAACTCAGCTTTCATACTAACTTGCCTCCCAATTTTAAAAATATCTTCTTAGATCCAGAACACCCTCTTGATTCCTAAACAACTCAAAATTTAACTATGAGACTCTATCTATTCTTCAACCACCTCAGAGACATGAGAGGGATAAATATATCTGATTATATAGGAAGTACAGGGCCCGCAGCTTCCAAAACTAAGAAATGACATACCAGTGGCTGCCTGGACAGTTCCCATTTTCTCTCCATACATTACAGCATCAATCTTCAGCCGTTTGGCCCCATTTCTCTAACAGACATTGATTGTAGAGCAGGAATTATGAAGGACTTGGCTACCCTGTCTTGGCAGAGCCAGGCTGTTGACTTACCTGCTTCCAAGTTTTGTCCTTTTTGGACAGCAGTCTGTCTACAGTTGAAGCAAGGGGTTTTTCTTGCCAAGAGATAGGCTTGCCACTAATTCAACCATCTCACACTGGAGATTTTTCGATGCCATAACCCCATCAAGGCCAACTCTCTGGCCTGCTACCTGTGGTGTTCACAAAGTACACAAAAAACAGGGCTGTTTCTCGCACACACATACCCTTGTGGCCAGCTCACCCACAAGCCCCACATCCAGGGCCAGCTGCGCAGCACTCCTTAGGTAAGGTCCAGGGCCTGCTCTTCCGAGTGCCGCAGCACATGAGGGGCAGGGACAGCTCTTCCGATCTTGTGATGCCATTGTGGCCAAATCTCCTGCCCATCACTGATAGTGAGGACAGAGATCCTCAGTTTGGCACCTTCTCAGTGCTGGAATTACAAGAATGGACCACCATTCCTACATTTCTATGTGTGTACTGGGGATCAAAATGGGATCCTGAGATTTCATAGCAGTCATTTTACCAAATGAGCCACCTACCCAACCTGGGGCCATCATCTTGGAGCTTCCTTCCAACTTCCAGCCTTGTTTCTTGGGTGTAGAAGAATTTTAATCGAGCAACATGGCTGCTCTGGCAAGGGATCATATCCAAAGAGCTGTGTGATTCAGTTGAAATGTAGACACGCCACACACCTTTAACCCCTCTGCCTGGAATATAGACACACCCTTAGTACATACCTTTTTTCCCAAACAATGGCATCTAATTGAGGGACAGACAAAGTGATGAATGAATCAGAGAAAGATTTGATAGAATGAGTCAGATAGGATTGGCCAAACTCTCAAGAGGACAGACAGGAAAGAGAAGCTACTTAAAGGACGTACAGTAGAGTTGAGGCGGTAGAGTAGGATCAGGTAAAGAGAGAAGAGAAGGCAGAGAAAGTAGTTCAAAGAGTTCAGTTCAGTCAGTCAGCCAGGTGGACGTCAGTACAGGCAAGTTGAGTGCAGTTGAGTTCATGGAGTTCAGAGGCAGATTTCCAGGCAGAGAAATTCAGTAAGAAGCCAAAAGCCAGATTGAATCAGTCATCTTAAAGAGCAATTTGAACCAGCCAGCCAGAGTTCAGAAAGAGCTAGAAAAGATGAGCTTATTTGGCAGTAAGTCTCCAAGATCACAATTACATCTGGCGAATAAAAGCTACATTATACATTTGGGGTCATCTTCTTCAAGCACTGTTTGTCTCATAAACCACAGGAATTCCCCCTGACCTTATCATATTCAAGTGTAAATGCTGATTTTCCTCTTCATACTTAATGAATGCAAATCATTGTCCAGTTTAGCCTTTCCTGAGTTGTGCGGTGCTCTACGAAGCCTGCCTTTCTTCCAGCAAGTGGATCCCCAGGCCTATGGCTAAACCTCCTTCCTGCACCATTCAACATATAGCCACTTGATTTTATTTGTACTTTCTAAATCTCTGATGTTATCCCCTATGATTTCACAAGACTCTTTGTGTATAGTGAAAAGCTACAGTAGCCACAAACAGCATGTACAGTATAATCTTGTTTCCATTAAACAATACATTTGAGAAAAATATAAGATCAGATAACACACCTTTAATCTCAGCACTCAAAAGGCAGAGGCAGGAAGATCTCTGAGTTCAAGGCTAGCCTCATCTACCAAGTGAGTTCCAGGATAGCCAGGGCTACATAGACCAACTCTGTCTTGGGAAAACAAAGTAGCAGAACTCTCCATAGCACTATTTCATGGGTGGTAGGAATTTAGAAGACTTTTGTCTTTTATGTATTTGTGATGTTTAAGCTTCATACTTGTTTATATTTTTCATCACTAATATAAAGAATGATAATTCTAAGATTTCATCCTCTTTTATTAAATTAGTCCTTTTGATATCCACTTGCTACCTTTACTTTTTGAAAAATTTTTAACAATCACTGTTTACATGTGTGTCTGCATGCATGTACATGCCTGTGTATATTTGTGAACATGCGTGAGAGCAGATGTGTGTTCCTTTTTTTTTAATCCCTTCATTTGTAATGGTCTTCTTTTCTCCATTACCCCAAAAGCCTCCTCAAGATTAAGGCAAAATTTAGCCAGGTAATACCTGGTGTACACTTTTGATCCCAGCACTCAGAGGGCAGAGGCAGGTGGATCTCTGTGAGTTCAAGGCCAGCCTGGTCTACAGAGTGAGTTCCAGGACAGTCGGGGATATATAGTGAGGCCTTATCTTGAAAATACAAAACAAAAAAAAAAAATTAAGGTAAGTTTTATATCTAATGACAGACCATCTGCTACCAAAAGCACAGGTACCTATGTTAATGTTCTCTGGAAGCCAGAGGGGTTGACACTCTTTGTTGAATAAGTACATAGTATGTTGTGTTTGGAATGAGAAATGTCTCACATAGGCCCAAGTATTTTAATACATGGTTCCCGGTTGGAGGTGTGGTTTGGCAAGTTTGGGAGCCTTCGGGAAGACATACATCACTAGGGTGGGTGGGCGTTGCGGCTGTATAGCCTAGCTCTGCTCTACTTCCTGCCCTGCTTCCTGTGTGTGAGTGAGCTGTGTCTTTCCAACCGTAAAGAATTAATTGAAACTGTAATCCAAAAGAAACCTTTTCCCCTACTTTCTTTGTGTCAGGGTATTCTATCACAGCGGCAGAAAAGCCACTGACAGGGTGAGGCCATGGCGTCTGAGCAATAGCTTCACATGCGTTTGGTCTTTGGTAGTTATCTATTCTCTCTGAAAGGCATATATATATATATATATATATATATATATATATATATATATATATGATGTGTTAAGTTGCACAGGCCTCATGAATCTCTGCTTTGTTTGTAGCTGTCATAAACGTTTCCAAAACCAGATTTTCTAAAAGATTCAGTCACACCTAACAACTGCCTGAAAACCCAAAACCCTATTTTAAAATCCAAAAGATACAGTGATCTAAAAGTGTCAATAGAAACACTTGGCTTCCTCGGGGCCCATAGGATATAAATTTCCAGCTTTTTATGCCTCTTTATATGCCCCTACTATTCCAATGTCTGTTAGCTGTCTGTCAGCATCTAATTACAATTCCAATCATTAGAGACAAACTTTTTCCCAAATAAGAATTTACAGTTTTCCATTCCCAAGTGTCACTGAGTAGACACCAGAAGATGAGTATTCTACAAGAAGCCAATGATAGCCAAAGAAGAATAAGTCCCACCAGGCCCAGGGGTGCAGTCAGCAGAAGCCCTTTCCCGACTCCAGTTGCCATGGCAAATGGACTAGTGAAAAATGCTTCCATTCTGAATTCATCACTAGAGGGTGATTTGGATGTAAATAATGAGGAGACATGTAAGTGATAACATTTTTGTAGTAAAGGGCACACCACAGAGCACGTCCCTATTGGAGAGCCGCCACCAATAGGAGTGAGTGCTGCTTATTACAAATGAACCCTGCGGCCCTTTTCAGAGCCCACTGTTTTCCATTTTGATCTCTCTATAAACTTCCATTCTATCACATAAAAATATGCAACAATTAAGGCAATTTAAAATTTAAATGGATTTTGGGCAGGAGGAGTGATGTCTGTCATTTTCCTCACTGTAGGGTATGCATGGAGCATTGGTTAGCATCTGTTCACAGTAATTCTTCCAATTCAATTATAACACATTCAAAAGCTGCAGAGATATGAAAGACATATTCTGAATCACAATTTGTCATTTCTTTTCCTTTTTTTCTAGCTATTCAAGATATCAATTTGTAATTCAAAATGAATATTTTACATTTTGCATTCCCAGGTACAAAATGTCCCCATTTAAAAAAAAAAAAAAACCTCATGACTCATTGCTCTAACAGGAGTTTATGTCACCTGTTGCCTCCTGGACTATGCACACACCTAAAATGAGCATCTTCCCCTTCTAAATTACTTCTTGGGAATTTGTCAAAGCAACAAAAAAATTGACTCACATGAAGTCTAACCTCAAACTCTTTGCCAAGGCCAGGCAATAGGCAATAAATCTCATGGTGTAACTCTGTGTGAGGGCTGTAGTTAATACCATAACCTCGACACTGAGACCCCCAGTGACCTTAGACATCTCAGCTTCTGTCAGCTCCTGATCAAGTAGGTGGCTTATTAACATAGCACATGTGTGTACAGTGAGTGCCTAGCATGTCTGTGTAGGAAGGACGCTTGCCCTCAAAGCTAGGATTGCCTTCTTTCATGTGCTTATGATGAAATATGAGCAAACATCTATATACCATCCAGGATCACTTCTCTACCTGCAGCTCCGTCTAGGAACTGATATTCTACACTGTTTGAAACTGCCTTCTAACACAACCTAGATGTGTAAAATCTAACACATTGGTTCAAAACAGTAACTCACCCTCAAATTCCCAAGTGACACCACAAAGACCTAAAGACAAAATGTGGTGCTATTCACAAGATCTAAACGGGACTTACGTGGGGGATGACATTCATTCCTTTCCCTTCCCGATCCCCCTCCTTACCTCCTCCACTCCTCAGTTCATGATGTCAATGATTTGCTTATAATGCCATTTCTATTACGATGCTCTGTCTGTCATTTCAAGAGGACAAAAGCATGGAGGCCCCCTGATCTTGAACTTGAACCACTAAATCAGTGGCTAATAAAACCTTTTCTCTTACAAGTCAGTGGCCTCAGACATTGTATCAGAATGAAACTAATGCAGAGAGTGTGTCTGTCTGTGGTTCTGCAAAGGGTCACCTCATTCCTGCCAAGAGAAGTCCTTTCTGCCACTGTTTGGAACAAACCCTGGCTGCTTGTGTCCACCAATCATAAGACACACCAATACAGCAGAGAGGAGACTCTGGGAATGTACCCTGAGGTTGAGGTGCCACTGGGTTTGCCTTGTTACACAGTGCAAGATGAACCTGTAGGAGTTACCTTGCTGAGATGCAGTTTTCTCTGGGCTGGCAGAGTATTATTAACTTACTCTGTATCTAGTAGCAACAAAGCAAAGAATACAGCTCCCCAAGCTGACACAGACAGTCTCACACTGTCTGGATACACTTCAGACACACAGTTGGTCACCAAATCCTTTGCTCTATCACAAAAATTAAAATCATCTGTCCTGATAAGGTGCTATTCCACATTTATCAAGCCTGACTGCTCTGCATCACCGTTTGATTTTCTGGGTGATTGCAATTTGATTGTGGAATGTTGCATTCTGGTCTTCACTAGGTACAGCAGGTAAATGCTCTGTCATGATTAAACTCCTCCTTTGCCCTTTTGAGAAACAGCACAATAGCTATCTTCCTCCTGTGTCCAGGAAATTCTCTATAATGACCACAATTTTTCATGGCTAGTGGTTTTTGCAATGTGTTCCTTTAAAGTTTAGATAAATCCTTCACTTGTGGAAGAATGGACCCTGGATCATGCTGTTCAAAGGTACAGGAAATTAAAGGTTACACAAGGACACAAGTGTCTGTGATGTGTGTTTGTGTTGTATCAGTCCCATTGAGCATGTTGATTGGGGGCTCACAATGTAACTGGCACAGAACCACAGAGAAAAAGTCCTTCTGTGGCAATGTTCCAAGGACTTCTTATATATACACACACAATTCTGTTTCTAACAGTGAGTAAGATACTGTGAAATCAGTATGTGAAGAAGGGAGATAGTTTGAAGATCTAGCTCTTAGAACCACCAGAGGGACAGAGAGAAAAATCCATGGATTTTGCTTGTCAGGATTTGAATCTTTGGTGTCCCACTCTCTAAAAACTGTTCTTCGTTGAAGGCTCGGTCCCCGGTGTAAGTGTTCAGAAAGGTAGTCCTTGAGAAGTGATTGGACCATGAGGACTGTGACCTCAGGTGGATTAACTCCATTGATGCATGTATAATGTAATGAGCGCCTTAGTTACTCTTCTTTTTGCTGTGAAGAAACACCATGACCAAGGCAACTTTTAAAAGAAAGCATCTAACTGGGGGCTTTTTATTACAGTTTCAGAGAGAGAATCCATGACTATCATGGTAAGAAGCATGGTGGCAGGCAGGCAGGCATGGCACTAGATCAATCGCTGACCTCAAAGCACACCCCCCCCCAGTGACAGAATCCTCCAACCATGCCACACCTCCTAATCCTTCCCAAACAGTTCCACTAAGGGAGGATCAAACAGTCAAACGTGAGAACCTGTGGAGACCATTCTCATTCAAACCACCGCAATGTGTTAGGGTTCGGGAAAAGCCACGTAAACCACTCAGACACCAATCTCAGTGAGATATTGAATGTACACCCCAGGGCGGATTATAATCAGGGACAAAATTGCAATCTGGACTTGGAGCAAGATGGTGACCCCAAATATTCTTCAGAGTCAGCTTATAAAGGTAAAAACCACAATGAACTCATACAGGGGGTGAACAATGTAACAGGGTGGCTGACCCTGACTCAAAGTTATTTTGGCTAACTAGACAATGGCAGCTCTAACTGACCTTTAATTTGATTGGTTGTAAGTGAGGTAAGCGGGGTTTTGGTTAGGGATTTCCATAGTACTTAGATGACAGAGTGTGAGTACCACTCAGTCACAGTAAGACATTTTCAACAGTAGCTCAACATGACCTGGCACAGTTGTGCTCAGGGTGTTTTTGAAGAATATTTCAAAATAATAGGGCATGAATAACAAAAAATATAGAATCAAAACAAAGTCAAGATGAACGATTAACTTGACCCAGCAAAGTACTTGCCCTTTGTCAGCATCTGGGGAGTGAATTTAATTTTACCTTGTATAAAAATGGAGTTTTAGAAGAGAATGCCTGCAGTTGTGTTAAAGGAGCAGGCCTCAACAGAGGGACCTTTTTATAGCATGAGTTCTCTCTTTACTTCATGGTCATAGTGAGGTGAACAATTCCTCAACCACAGGCTTCTACCCAGATGTGCTGCCTCACCAATGACCCACAGTGATAGGACCCTGTTGTGGAAGGTCTAATATCATTGCTTCTGATAGGCTGATTTCAATGCTGAGGTCTGGTTACCATCCCTTCTGAGGCATTCTCTTGATTGGTTAATAAAAGTTGCTTATGGCCAATTAGCTGGGCAAAAAGTATAGGAAGGCGGGACTTCCTGAGATTAGACAGGAACCCTGAGCACACACAGAGAATTGGCCCTTTTCCACCGAGAGACACAGAAGAAGACAGACATCTTGAGAATGCTGGAAGGTAATCGCAGGCACATGGTGGTTTGGGATTAGGTGATCCAGGTTAACTTAGAGTAGCTAATTGAGAGTCTGCCCAGCTAACAGCTAAGCGTTAAGACATTAAAAGGTCTTGGTGTATTTAATTATTGGGGAAAAGACTGCAGTGGCTTATAGGCCCTCAGTCCAAGCAGTCCCTGCCGTCAGACTCCCAGACTCCCCTCGAACCCAGGCGAACCTCCCACCAAGCTGCTGGTTATTCTACTGGCCTAATATAACAACTTATATTAACTAACCGAGTTTAAGTTACAGGTGGTGTAGGCCACCCTTGGTCCTGGGGCTCTTTCCCCAGGATTAATCAGGCAACTGGTTAAGACATGAGGGCCAGGCTGCCTGCTCCACCAGCTTAATCTTACAGTTTATACTTAGTAATAACTACAATAATTAATTAAATTGCAGTTTCAGGACCCAGAAACCATGGACTGAAACCTTAGAAGCCATGAGCTAAGATAAACCTTTCTTCTTTTTAAGATGATTTTTCTCAGTTATGTTGTTACAGCAAGAGAAAACTGACTGACACACTGTTCCAATCTTGAAGTAGGAGATCCACCTTATATCCATGTATCTGAGATCAGAAGAGCAATCATAAAACTTTCACTTGGGGCCATGTCATCCTGCTAAATTAAAAAGAGCCAGTCAGCCTTTAGAGTCCCCTAAGTCTCTAAGGCAGAGTAACACATGTATTCTCACCTTGCACAGCTGTGCCTGCCTTCGCAGCCAGCTGGTGCCCACTCCCAGGAATGACGTGAATGCCATGGCAACCTAAAGTAGCAACAGGCAGCAGACCCTGTTTGGCCCCTACCACAGTGAAACGTTTTTGAGACCACCCACAAAGACAACTTGGAGATGGAAGGCAGAATGTGTCTGAGAACTCTGCCATGAAAAATGAGGAAGGATGTTTTCCTGGCCTTCATCCAGCCTCTGTCCAGAGAAGTTCCAAGCTTTCAGCCTGTGGAGGAGGTGGAGGCACTGGCTGAACTCACACATGCTCTGCGTGATTCAGAAGTTCATCACACTCCTTTGCTCTTCCAACTTCCCCAGCCCCATGGCAGAGTGGGTGGGTACAGGAGTGGAGTTTCGGGGAGGAGCAAACAATGGATGAGAAGCCAGGGATAAGGGGAGGAAAGGAAATAGAATCAGGCTAAGAGAGAGCACACATCACACTAAAATCAGCCACAGGCTGTGAAGGCAAGTGACATACAGGAGTGATGGCCTTCCAAAGGGAAATAAGAAAGCACGGCAGGTTGACTTATTTCTACCCAAGTCCCACCTGGCCACCAGTCAGGACATTCACAGAGGTTGGCCAACCTGTTTTCCACGTCCTACTCCAAGAGACAATTTCAATCTATAGTTTCAAAAGTCACTGAAGAAAGAATTTTCCTTCTTTTTTTTTTTTTTTTTTCTAAATCTCTGATTGAAGCAAAAGTCCTGAGGCAGGGAATAAGGAATAGGTGGCTATGGAAGATGGTTGCTGCCTATGTTGCTCCAGCTTGTGGAGAGTGTCCCTGTGTTTGTATAGACATCATGTGTGTGCATGTGTGTGTATCCATGGCTACATGCACGTGACATCTGGTGACGGAGCAAGCAATGTTTTAAGGAGTTAAAAAATAATTTTCTAATATGTTTCTCAGAGGTAAGAGGGGATTCTTGTTTCATACTTGGGTAATTGTCTTGCTTTCCTAATTTTGGGGTGCCTGCAGCTTGATATCTGAACCCCTCATGGATTTGACTACAGCGCATGGACATGTCTTACCAGGGCTGTGCTCCCCTCAGCTCACACCTCCCCCTCTCCAGTCCCCAACAATCCTGTGATCAGGTAAACATGGCCGACAGCTTGTCTTCTCCTTGTATCACAGGACCAGTCCTCTCCAAGGTGCTACTACATAATCATAACAATTCTGTCCACGGGGAGAGTTCAAGAATCTGTTGTTTGGGACTAACAATTCTGCCATGGTTTAAACCTGTAATGTTCTCCAGAGACTCTAGCCCATGGTGCTATTGGGAGGTAAGGGAGGAACCTTTAAGAGGTGAGGCTAGTTGGGAGAAAATTGGTCATGGGGACATTTTCTTGAAGGGAACAGAGAACCCAGCCCTTTCTCTTCCTTCAGTTTCCCAGCCACCATGAACTGAGCAACTTTGTGCTATCCTCCAAGAAGCTCTCTCTCAAACAGGAAGGCATGTCACCATGGATGGAAGCCTCTGAAACCATGAACCAAAACAATCCTTTCCTCCCTGTAAACTGACTCACCCCAGGGAAGTGTTCTGGTAACAGAAATCCGACTAACATATGTTTCATCTGGTTTGTTCCCAATGGCCCTGTCAGAAGAATTCTGAAGTCTTCAGATTTCTTTGGTACCCAGCATGAGCACCACTTAGCCTACTACTGCTGGGTCGTCCTGATCACGCATCCACACACCATGTGCCTGAATGCAGCTCCCCTGACCTGTGATTTCGGGTGGGAGCCCCTGTGCAAGTCACTTTCTCTCTCTTGGTTTCCATTCCCTCAACTACATAGTGAGAGGACCACACAGAGGAGACTGAGTAAAGTCCCAATTGCTGTAAAACTCTGACCTGTATCAATAACTCCTAGGGGCTGCCATTAAGTCTGGTCCATTTTAACACAGGATTGTTTTTTATGTTTATTTATTACTTCAGGTTACATCTCCATCACAGTGCCCTCTTTCCACTCTTCCCAGTCCCGCCCTCCCACCCTCTACCCCCTATCCCTTCCATCCCACTCCTCTGGAGTGGAGTGTCCCTATATATCAGTCCCCTGCCCCAGTTCAGCAGTCATATGAGGGCCGAGAGCCTCCTCATAACACTGGGGGCCTACAAGGCAGCATCACTAGGACAAAGTGTCTCATTGACAGGTAACAAAGTCTATGTTCCTGTTCCCTTTGGTGCATTGATTGTAGTATAGTTATCCTGTACTATATGGCTAAAATCTGATTATAAGTGAATAGATGTCATGTACATCCTTCTGAGTCTGGGTTAGCTCACTCAGGATGAGCTTCTCTAGTTCCATCCATTTGGCTGCAAATTGTATGATTTCCTTGTTTCTGATAGCTGAGTAGTATTCCATTGTGTAGACGTACCACAGTTTTGTTTTTTGTTTTTTGTTTTTTGTTTTTTTATCCATTCCTCGGTTGAGGGACATCTGGGTTGTTTCTAGTTTCTAGCTATTACAAATAAGGCTGCTATGAACATAGATGAGGAAACATCCTTTTGGTTTGGTGAGGAATCATTTGGGTGTATACCCAGAAGTGGCATGGCTGGGTCTTGAGGTAGAGCTATTCCAATTTTCTAAGATAGCCCCAGACTGATTTCCATAGTGGTTGTACAAGTTTGCACTCCCACCAGCAATGGAGGAGTGTTCCCCTTTCTCTACAACCTCACCAGCATGTGCTGTCATTTGAGTTTTTGATCTTAGCCATTCTGACAGGTGTGAGATGGAATCTCAGAGTCATCTTGAGTTGCATTTCTCTGATGATTAAGGATGCTGAGCACAGGATTTTTAACAAGTATTAAGCTCTATTATTCTGATAAATATTACAATGGAAGAAAATGGACTTCAGAATAAGGGGGTAGACTTTGAGCCATGTTCCAAATTCACCTTATCATGAAATCATACCTTTTAATCATGGAAGAGTTTTATAAAGAATTGAAGAAGATTGAACTACTGCCCACTTAGTCAGTGATTTAATATAATCAAGGAATAAAACAAAATGAAGAATGTATAAACTGATTATGGAGCAGTCTTGTAGCCCACAGACTGATTGTAATTTCCTTGCTAATACTGCAAACAGGCACACACATTCCGGAACCTTTAATTTGACAATTGGGAATGTGAAACCCATCAAAGGATTAGTCTATCGATTTGGCCTAAGCCTGTGTGATCCGGTTCTCTCTAGAAACAGCATCCTGTGCACACTGAGAGGAATGTTGTACTACGTTCTTGGATGTTTCCCAATCTAATCAATCAAAGTCATAACCGTGATTAACCACCACAAACCACATCCATCCCCAGAATTCCAGGAGGCTTGAGGGAGAGGTTACTCTCTGTGTCTACCACCTAGTTATTTACAGATTCAGACGACTCTTCCAAGGACATCTGGGAGTCTCTCCAGCCTGTACAATCCACCTTCCTGTGGGAGGTAGTACTCATGAGCCCTAAGTATCATCCCTTCGTTTTTCTAAGTCTGAGAACCAAAGACCACAAAGTTTTGCACAGTATTAAATCTTCAAAGTTTTTTAAATCACTCTTATTTAATATTTGTACAGTAATACTTATAAATACTTATGCAGCAAACACTTATAAACTGAAGATATGTATGTGTATAAGCTCCACAAGTCATTATGACCTGTATTAGTCAGGGCTCTCTAGAGTAACAGAACTTATAGAATGAACATATTTTTCATATATTAATACATAGAAATATTTAATATATTGTCACATTGGTCAATTATGATCCAACTTAAGTTATAAGTAAATATAGCATACTTTGCTGTCAGTAAGAGCATGGTATTCCTGGAAAGCAAAGGAAGATTATATATACATATACATATACATACATACATACATACATATGATTCATTAGAATGACTTACAGGTGGCCCAGATAATCTAACAATGGCTAGCTATGAACAGAACATCAAAGAATCCAGTAGTTGTTCAGTCCACAAGACTATATGTCTCGGCTGATCTTCAGTATACACTAGAATCCTGAAGAAGTAGGCTCTAATGACAATGAAGGAATGGACTTGGTAGCAAGGCAAGAGCAAGCAGGCAGAGAGCAAAAGCTTCCTTCTTCCATGTCCTTATATAGGCTGTCAGCAGAAGGTGTGGCCCAGACTGGATCTGGATTAAAGATCTGAGTTAAAGGTTGTCTTCCCACCTCAAAGATCAGGATTAAACGTAGAACTTCCTACTTCAAATTAAGCAGAAATCCTTCACAGGTGTGTCCTCCATTATTAAGTTTTAGTTCATTCCAGATGTAGTCAATTGACAACTAAGAGTATCCACCACATCACCTTCCAGCCCCTAATGTGGTCTCTTTCCGGAATAATGTCTTCAAGTCTTGACTCTGAAATAGACTGTTCTTTTTATTCCAGGACCAGAAAAGCCTGTCCCACTGTAACCAGGTAATGAAGGATGGATGGATGGATTTAAGGGAGGGAAAGAAGAAGGAAGGGAGGGAGAGAAGGAGGAAACAAGGGAGGGAAGGAGAGAGGGAGGGAGGGAGAAATATGGTTGAAGTGGAAAACAATGGGAGATTGATGTGGAAATAAGATGAAACCTAGAAGAACAGGAGACAAAAGTCAGATAGGTCTCACAGACATCCTGAGGTGGAGGAGTGGGGTAGAAGTTTGGAATACTGTCTTCTTTGCAGAATTTATCAAGCGGCTGAGCAAGCGCCTCTTCCACCCACCTTCCCTCAGATTCCTGTTAGGAGCCATGGCATGTGTCATTCATGTAAGTCATTATGTCATATCTGCACTGCTCTGTGCTACAGCACATGGGGAGAAGTCTGCCCTGTGCACCTCTGGGTATGCTCTGATTCAGGAACAACTCAGGACAGGTGCTTCCACAAGACCATTTGGCCATGGTGAGGTGAGGTGGGGTGGTGAAGAGCCAGTTGAAACTGGGCCCTATGGACAGTGACATGTCCCCTGGCCTCCTTTGTATTGCTCTCACCCCACCCCCAACCTTATTCTCCCTAGTCTTTCAACTGTTTGGACATTGGAAAAAGAGTACATAGAGACCATCAAAGAGAGAAAAAAACCAATATTGGAAGCATAAAGATAGATATAGGGAAGGCAGAATGGAAGGGCAAAGGATGAGAGACCATTGTGTATTGCAGGATATTTGCTCACACTGTGAACCCTGAGATTGTGTTAGTCACTGGAAAAACCTGTTTCTAGTTGTGGTGTGGCTCAGGCCTAACACACACCTTTAATCCAAGAGCTTTCTTCTTGAATATTGTAAACAGCATTAAATAAAATCAACAGCAGGTCAAGAGACAGAGCAAGCAACCAGTTGACAGAAAGTGAACATAGGAGTATTAAGAAAAAAACACAGAGAGGAAGAAGAGCTCAGGAGGACACACAGAGAGAGACAGGGAAGTAGAAGGGAGGGACATTCATTCCGAAGGAGGTTCTTCCGAAGAGGAAGGTCAGCTGGGTGCTTTCTCTGCCGCTCTAAGCTAGCAGGCTTTTACTCTCAAATGCTGCAAGTGGAGCAGGGTGGGGGTCAGAGAAGATAGCCTGACACCAGTGCGCACCCAGAGCCCCCTCTTCACGCCTTCTCCCTCTCAGTGACAGCGAGCTTGCCAACCCTCCACTCTCCTGCCAAGGCTCACAGCTTTCAAGGCAGCTGCAAATTCTCTTCATTGGTCCTAAGCAAGCGGAGGAGCATTGTGCCATCTTAGTGAAGCGTGGCCTAAGACAGAAATGTGTAAGCGATTCTCTGTAAATGTGAGCCGCAGTTGGCAAGACGTCAGCACAACACTGGAAATCACAAACGGAGTTGTGTGTTCCCTTCCTCCAACCTGAGCAATTGAGAGTCATACATAATGTAAAGGGTAGGTGCAGCTGGTAGCCACAGGCTGGATTACAGGGGATAATTTCAACTCATTTTTATGATCACGAAGAACTACCTCTTAATCAGGCCGCCAAAGCAGATACTGCCCTTCAGCCCTGGAGGTGTGCAGGATCACACTATATAACAGTAAATAACGAGCTCTCTCAGAGGCCCCAAAGCTGGGCTCTTTATTTATGTTCTGTGCATATTTTTAGACTCTAGAAGGAATGCAGGCAGTGGAAATAACATAAAGCAGGTGTCACCTGACCAGACGGGAAGCTGACAGAGAGGCTGAGAGTGTGCAGCTGGGTTGGCCAGGGTCCTGGCTGGTCAGCCAGGGATTGCCAACCTAGATATGCCAGCATTGGTCGGACTCAAGACATAGGGGCTGCCTAAAGCAGCATCTACTCCAGGCTTCAGTCATTGGTGACAGAGCCTCACCAGTAGGTTAGGCAGAAGAGGCATTGGGAGATCCCACTGGGGTCCCCAGCTTAGCTACTTGTTCTCCATCACCTGGCCATCCTCCATCATAATCTGGTCTTTTTCAACTATATTAAGAGAATTCAGTGAACACACCATTCAAAATGCAGGTGTATAACTCAATAGTTTCTAGTATATTGCATTGTTAATTTTTGTGTTAAGATACATAGAACAAAATATACCAGTTTAACCATTTTGATGGGATAATTTATATATATATATATATATATATATATTGGTCTGGGGAGACGGCTCAGTCTATAAAGTATGTGCTGTGCAAGCATGAGGACTTGAGTTCAAATCCCCAGCATCCGTGTAAAAGCTGGTGTGACAGCACACATCTGCAACTCCAGTGCTGGGAAGACAGAGACAGATGGATCCTTGAACTTGCTGGATAGCCAGTGAAGCTCCAAATTCAGTGAGAGATGCTGTTTCAAGATGTAAAGTGGACAGCAACTGAGGAAGACCCCCAACAGTATCAATCTCTGCCCCCATGCACATGTATACACATGCAGTCTCTACCCTACCCCATGTGGGGGGTGTTGTTTGTATGTGTGTGTCTGTGTGTGTGTCTGTGTGTGTGTATGACTATGTGTGTGTGTGTGTGTTTGTGTGTGTGTCTGTGACAATATGAAATTCACCATCTTAACTATTTTTAAGCATACCTTTCTGTGGTGTTAAGAACAGTCATATTATGCAGCCAACAGCACCACACATCTCCAGAACACTTTCATCTTTCCAAGCTGAAACTGTGCACATTAAACAACTCCCCATATCTTCTCCCCTTAACTTCTGGGAATATTTGTAACAGTTTTTGTTCCTTAAAAAACCCAGTTATGATATGAGGATGTTTTTGTTTGAGTCTCCAGTGTGGGATATGGGGCTGCTTTTGTTCATCCACAGGTGTTAACTACACTTGTCTCTTGTGCTCTAGCAGGGGTGTGGTTTAGCCAGCTGCAGAAAGTTTAATTTTGAGGACTCTGGAGAGGGATATGGCTTCACTCTGAAGGAGGTAGAGGTTGCTGCTCTCCCTGCTGGTGTTCCCCGCATTATTGCTGGTTCATCCTGCTGCTGTGTTGACTGTTACTGGTTTGCTGGACTGATGGATATCCTGACTACTGAGATTAGTATTATCTCCAAAGAACCTGAGGACCCTAATCAGCAGGAACTAATCAAATAGGCCTATGTCCCTCTTTGGGTTGAGGGGTTGGAAGGAATAAGGGTTGGGAGGTTTAAGTACCATAAAATAAAAGAGCCTATAAAACAAAATAAAAGCTGCGTACTACAATCTACTTCCTGTCTGTAAAAATTTGCATATTCTAGAGAGATCATCTAAGTGAAGTTGCACAGCATTTATCTTCTGCATGTTTTATCTCATTTAGCATCATGACTTCAGGGTCCATTCGTGCTGTAGCATGTATTAGAACTTCATTCCCATGCATAGAAGAAGAGATTCATGTTTAAACTTCATGTCAAGTGTCTTTAAATAATTCTAGAAATAATGGGGGACATCAAAATAATGGACAAAAAGAATCAGCCAAAGCTAGTGGACAAGCTGCACACGACGGTGCATGTCTACAATACCGGCTACCTGTGAGGTAAGAAAATTGCAAGTTCAAGGCCTTGCCTGGGTTACAGAGTGAGACTCTGACTTGAATTTTGAAATAAGTAACAAGAAGGCTATGGATGTACCTCAGGAGTGGATGTCTGTTTCCTTCCTTCCCAACTCCAGGGCCTGCACATGTTCCTTAAGTGATTGTCCAGCTCCTCATCTTGAAAGTGTTATTAGCCCTGGTCTTTATATGGTCATCTTTCTGGTTTTGCCTCTCCCATTGACCAACACTGCTTTGATGATATTAGATTCATTTGAACTTTACCTCAAGATCAAATGATTAGCAGCTTCATTCTGTCTAAAATTTAGATTCCATAGCCTTAATTGCTATGCAACCTAACATATCTACACGGTCTAGACTTTAAGACATGGGCAGATTTAAGGGGTCAGGATTTCACTGACCAAAACTATTAAAAACTAATTCTGACAAACTGGGTTTTTAAGTTTAATAATTATAATTTAGTAATTATAAAAATCTTTAATATATTGTCATGTTGGTCAATTACAATCTAACTTAGGTTTTAAATAAATAGAGAATACATTTTGCTGTCAGCAAGAATATGGCATTTGTAGGAAATATTTTCAATCAAAGCTCATAGTCTTATTGAAAGCAATATATGAGAGGCAATAAAAACATAAAACACTATTGTATTTACAGGGTAAAATTCTATGGTAGAACTAGAATAGAAATTCACATCAAAGAAAAAAACAAAATATAAAAAATTCCCATCATTTAGAAAAGATTGTATATATACTTTTAGAAGATGAAAGAGTTTATCATATCTTCACTTTTAGGTCCTGTTGAATATATCTAAAAGTATAATTGTCAAGCTTACTTCAAAATCTTGATACAACTGAATGTCAAAATCTTGATACAATTGAATGTCAACAACTAATGTTGGGCAAAAGAAGCCAGATTATGTGACCCATTTGTATTTCCAAGACAGTGTCCCAAGGACATTAGAGCAACCCAACCAATCCCTTTTCTTACTAGTAGATCCCAAGAATAATGGCAGGACATGCTGGTAGCGTAGTATCCTGGGATGGATAACTGTTCATAACAGCCAGGACTCCATTCTAGAAGCAGAACATCCTTTGGTCCTTTAGCTCATCATAAAGTCCAAATGAGCTTCCTCTCCAGGTCCCTGAGATGTAGAGTAAGCCATAGTAGCTTCCACTGGGGTAGCTTCAATCCATGGAGTAGCTTCCCTGACCCTTAGGAGGCAGTTCACAAATTCATAGTTTTTGCGGTGACACCTTCCTCCCCATCCCCACCCCGTAAATAGAAAGCCCACTTCATGTCATTTGTTGTGTGAGGAGGTTTGAGTCCTTACCACATCCAAATTGGTAACTATGATATCTAATCTTGTCAATTTATGGGATTTAGAATCACTACAAAAACAAACATCCAGGAATGTCTGAGGTGAATTAAAAGAACAAAGTGAGCTGAGGACCAGCGTTCATGTCTCTCTGCTTCCTGACAGTGGATGCTGTGGGATGCCATCATGATTTATCCGTGATGGTGGACTCTACCCTTGAACTGAGATGAAATAGAACCTCCTTTCTTACATTGCTCTTGCAGGTTATTGTGTCAACGTGAACAGAAGAGGTGCTGACACCGGCCAGCACAATACACTGATTTACAATATGACATTCAAAGATGAGCAAACTAGTCAGTAGTTACAGAACTCTAGTTGGCTGTTTTTCTTGGTCCAGGAAGGGTGGGAGGGACTAGGAAAGGAGACAGGAGGCTGCTGGGAGATTGGTGACCATCTGTTTTTCCACACAGGAGCCTTTTTCCAGGTGTTCACTTCTTAAGAATTAATGGATTGCACATGTCTGCTATGTTTACTTTTCTCTACATACAAGGTGTGATTTACATTATTTACAACCTCGGTATACCCTTTATGCATTATGGATATCTACAGCTATTTATCTTTCAGATGCTCCTCGAATTCTGAAACTTAAACTATTTTAGAAAACTGGGCAAAATTTACAACCAAACAATTCACAGAGGATAGCTGACGAACAGTTAGTGAACTGAAATGCTGCATTTTCGGTGCTAACCAAGAAAATGCATATAAACACAATATGTAAATCCTTTGCTCATCAAAGTGGAAATGTTTATGAAGACTGACAATGGTGGGCAGAGGTCCTCCTGCACACCGGTGAGGCTTAAGTTGAGGTACAGAACTACTGACGAGCAACTTGGCACAATCTTACCAAACCCTACATCTGAGAAAACACTGAGCATCCTTCATGGCAGCCTTCAGTGGCTATATTGATGTGGCCAGCCTTGCACTCCCAACTTCTTGTGAAGAAAACAGAGTAAGTGAAGGACGAGTATTTGTGATATTTGAAATTTCTATGCGCTGGATGGTCACCTTCTTGGTGTAATTCAACTCTATGGCAAGGTCTTACTTGCCTAAAAATGTCACCTTTGATGATCTTCAGTCTATCCTGAAATTTCCACCTTTTATATTTTATTATAATTTTGTATGTATGTGTGGTGTGTGTGTGTGTGTGTGTGTGTGTGTGTGTGCGTTTGTATAACTCTATGTGGGGTTACATAAGTATGCATATTTGCCTGTGGTGGTCAAAAGACAGCCTTGAGTGTTATTCTTCAGACACTGTCCACATTAATTTTTTGAGACACGAGTTTTTCATAGATCTAGAACTCACCAAGTAGGTTAGGCTGCCTGACCAGCATGGCCCGGGTACTCACCTGTTCCCACCCACTCACAACTGAGACTATGTTGTGCACCACATGCCAGCTTCTCTAACCCCTACATTTCATTTTATTTATGCATGTGTTTATTTTTATATGCAAGCATGTTGTGTATTTGAGTACAGACCCTATCTCTTCTGTAATAGACTCAAGGGGCCACCTACATTCCTACATTTAAATGGTTATTTAAACAACCTTATAATGGCAGAAGAAAAAGGTTTTTCTTTAAATTGGAAATTTTAGGTTGAGGAAAGTCATGAAAGCTAAGAACAAACTGAACTCTGAGCTTTCCGTGTATAAAGAAAAATATTCAGACAACAAACAAGAAACGGAATGGGTCATAAACTCACAAGGAACAAGAAGAAAATAACAAGTCACGGCAAAGGGCAAGAGTCTCCACCAAAATGCTTTTATGGTTATTGGACAATAACAGGGTCTGGGATTACTGTACCCCAAGTCCTTAGCCCCTTTTGCTTGCTGAGGCCATGGGGTAGATAGGGGTACAGAGAGGGCACCGTTAGTGGAAGGGACACAGCAGACATGACAGCCAGGGTGCAGACAAGAAAAGCCTAAGGCAAACCTCCAGGTCACCCGGGAAATGTATCAGATGTCACGGCGTGTTTTTCTTTCCTCCTATTTTGATGTGCTCCTTAATTGTAGAGCTAATTAGGAATATATTTATATTTTTTAATTTCCAGGAAAACTATTTGAGGGCTAAGAAATTGTAGTGTAGGTAGAGAGTGAGGACAGTAATAGTACTGTTGTGTGTGTGTGTGTGTACATATTTGTGTGTCTCTGTGTGTGTGTGTACACATTTGTGTGTCTCTGTG
>CAJQZJ010032066.1:7836491-7868235 GCA_907164525.1 Lophiomys imhausi | reverse complement strand
TGTACACATTTGTGTGTCTCTGTGTGTGTTTGTATGTACACATTTGTGTGTCTCTGTGTGTGTGTGTACACATTTGTGTGTCTCTGTATTGGGCTTTTATTGCCTATTATGTGGATGTTTGGAAACTATGCATATCTTCTTACACATACCTATGTAACCCCACATAGAGTTATACAAACGCACACGCACACACACACACACACACACACATACATACAAAATTATAATAAAATATGAAAGGTGGAAGTTTCAGGATAGACCGAAGATCATCACAGGTGACATTTTTAGGCAAGACCTTGCCATAGAGTTGAATTACACCAAGAAAGTGACCATCCAGTGCATAGAAATTTCAAATATCACAAATACTCGTCCTTCACTTACTCTGAATTATCCATACACAAAGCAGATTGAACAACACTGAGAAAGCCTTCAGCAGGGCATCGTATATCCTGAGGATGGCTCACACTTGCCGAGGCAGGGATGGTCCCTCAGTAAAACCCAGGACCCATACGAACCACTCCTATGGGAGCCCTCCACAATCCTCTTGGGAGGTGTCAACCTTTGTTCTGTGCAGGTAACTGAAGAAAAGACACCAGAGATGCTTGAGGAATATGATCAGCTGGAGACAGAGCATAGAGTCCTGGCTCCGTAAAGTCTCCGAGACAGGGGCAGCAGGCTGTTTTTAGGGCTATGTTCACTAGGTACTATGTTCACTGGGAAACGCTGCCTCCAGCCATCTTTTAGCAGGCTAGAACTGGCTTTCTATTCAGCAGTCATTTCAAAAACACACAGGATTTTCAGTCCTGCATCCCAGTGTCTTCTACTCTCAACCCCTGCCATTATACTGGGAATTCAGCAGACTTCAGGGTTAGATCTGTCACCTCCTCTCCTCTGTTTGTCTCCTATATCTGTTTCCTGTAATTGCTGCTGTAACTAGTGACACCAAGTTGTCTGTTCCTCAGTCTGTAGGTCAAAACTCTGAGTGGTTCAATGATTGCTCTGCTCTGGGTAGCAGAAGGATAAAATCAAGTAGTCGCGCTGCATGGGTCTTTATGGTAATGCTCTGGAGAAGAATCTGCTTCCCAATTAATAAGTGCTGTGGCAGTGGTTGCCATTTCCCGGAATCCGGTCTACCTGTGGCTATGTGTATTCTTGTTTCCCCCAATCTTCAAACCACCAATATGGCCTTCGAGTCTTCTCCCCTCTTTTGCATTTGTTCTAGTCAACTGACCTCATTTCAGGACAGCCAGAGCTACACAGAGAAACCCTACCCCAAAACAAACAAACAAAAAGACCCTTGGTCCCATGTGCAAACTCTTACGCCAAGTCATTTTATTTTATTTTTTTTGAATTTTTTTCCTTTACTTTTTATTTCTTCAAGTTACATCTCAATCGCAGTCCCCTCCCTATTCCCCCTCCTGTCCCACCCTCCCACCCTCAACCCCCCATCCTCTTCCCTTTTTTTTTTTCTTTTAAGTTTAAGGTATATCTTATTTCCCCCTACAGTTTCTCCTTTCAGTCCAACAAATGGCTCTTTTGCTTATAATAATAAATACAATACAGTACAACAGAGGTAATTAGGCCACAGTTATGAGGGTTATATGGCTTAACGTACATTCCCAATGACCAGTCCATATGTATTTGGTACCTAACTTTAACATTCTACTATCTAAACATCTCCATGAGTTTAAAGTTCTATATCTGACTCAACATTCATACTAATTGCAACACAATTTTAAAAGTATCTTCTTAGATGTATAACACTCTCTTGACTCCTAAACAACTCAAAATTTAATTATGAGACTTTATCTATCTGTTCTTCAACCACCTCAGAGACATGAGAGGGATAAATATATCTGATTTTATAGGAAGTACAGGGTTTGCAGCTTCCCAAACTAAGAAATGACATACCAGTGACTGCCTGGACAGTTCCCATTTTCTCTCCATACATTACAGCATCGCTCTTCAGTCGTTTGGCCCCGCTTCTCTGACAGACATTGATTGTAGAACAGGGGTTATGAAGGACTTACCTACCCTGTCTTGGCAGAACGCCAAGTCATTTTAAAACACATTCACAAGCTTCAGGAATCAGGGTGTACACATCTCTAAGGGACATTTCCATCTACCCTTCTCTTTAAGTTTCCTTGGTTGCAAAGTAGAGCCATAAGAGGTATGAGTGTGTGTGTATATGTGTGTGCTCATATGTGCATTTGCATGTGAGTATACAGATACGCATGACACATGGAAGCCAGAGGTCAGTGTCAGCAGTCTTCCTCAATTGCTTAGTCAGTGCCGTGTTTGGGTCAGGGTGTCTCACTGAACTTAGAAGCTCAGCTCCTGGTGAGAAATGGCTGGTGAGTGAGCCCCAGGGTTCCTCCTGTCTTAACTCCCCTGTAACCGAACTTTTAAATTATTATTTAACACTTATTTATTTATTACTAAATTCACTTATAACAAACACCAATAATTTCTTAACTATTAATCCTATAAAATCCTACAACCCCTTTAACCTATCCACTAAACCTATTGATAATTATAACAACTACTTTCATAACCTTTTAGAATGATACAGTCTCTGGGGCAGGTCCTCAGTCGTCAGGAACACAGTCTTTGTTGTAGATTCTTTAACGCACTTAGCAGTCCTTTTTCTGGATCTCTCAGATGCAGGTTCATCAGGGTAAGTTGGTTATTGCAGTCTCACCTTAAATAAGGCTTTATGTTTTCTTTTCTGTAGGAGACTCCAGCCGTCTACAGGCCAACTTACTTCTTTTGAATCAGAAACTCAGCTGCTCTGCCTCAGTCCTTAAAGCCAGGCACAGTTTCCCCTAGGCCACTGATCGGACAGATAAAACCCCTCTAGGCAAAAGCTGAGCCACAGGGTCCAGTCCTTGGCCTTTTGGTGTCTTGCTCAGGCTTTCTTTGCTCACCGGCTTCTTTCTGCTTCAGGGAGAGAGCTGGCCATCAATGGCCAGCCGTTTTTTCAGCAGGACTCTTGGAGCTCTCTAGCATCAGGGGCCTCTTCTCTTCTGGGCTCCATGCACTGTCCTCAAATAGGAGGAACTCTGTTTCAGCTTAATTTGGGCTGCGCCCACTTAGCAGCTGAAAACAATGTCAGGCCAGATACTTTGTTTCTTCAAATCCATTAAATCTTTCCTGTTTTCCTGACTTCAACCTTGTTTTTCAGTCTATTGAGTCTTTCCTGTTTTTGCTGACTTCATGCTGATAATGTTCTTCAGGCCCCGAATTAAGAGACAGTATCAGAAACTCCTATATATTTTCTAAATCTAATTTATCTAACTCCTACACTCCCCAGAGCTAGAGTTAAGGCTCATGAGGCAGTGCCCAGCTTGTTACCTGGATGTTACACATCCAAACTCAGGTCTCTGTGTTTGCGCAGCAAGCATTTTACTGACAGTGCTCTCCCCAGTCCCAAAGTTATGCCCTTCTTCACTGGACTAAACCATGGAAGTATCCTTTCACCTGGATTCTTATTGAGAAGCCAGAGGTCCAAGACTTCATACCACTTGGGAATTCATCAGAAAGTCTAGCTTCCGCCAACCCCATCCCCAAGGTCTTGCTGCAGGATGAAGTTTTATAGCAATCACACAATCCTCGCAGAACTTACAAGCTTAACCCAAGTCCCAGCCAGGTAGACCAGCCTCTACCTGATTCACCCCTAGGAACCAGCATCAAGAACTATCAGAACCATACCACTGCCTATTCTCTCCCTTAAGAGCAGCCGCCAAAGACTCTGCTGGGGCTGATGGCAAAATAGTAGGAAAATGAGTGTGGGGCTGCCCTTCGCCTGTGTAAGCCATAAACCAGGACCAATTCATCTTTGCTGATGCCGATCCGGTAATACTCCAAATCAAGTCACATTTTCTAGCTCACAGATGTTGGCAATGTGTTCTCCCCAGTCTCGCTTGTTTTGAAACGTTTCTCCTGAGAAGAAATATGTCCCAGCTCTCTTTTCTTTAAAGCCAGAAACATAAACAGCACCAAGAATTTATATAATAAAGATTTAAATCTCCCAGCCTCCTCATCATTTCAACTCCTACTCCATGTATTTCCCAAGGGAAGACTAACTTCTTACCCAATTTATACACATAAAATTCTGACATGAAGAACAGCTAAAAAATCTATAATAGGAAAATGAAACGGGGAGGGCAAAGAAATCTGCTCTCAAATGTAAAATGGCAGGTTGTGTTGACACCATTATTTGGACATCTAGACAGCTGATATAACTGTGCAGATTTCCATATGAATGTCTTTCAGCTCTCTTGGGAATCACAGGGTTACTTGGTAATGCTATATTTACCTTTTTCCATAATCTTAAGATGCAACACATGCTGTCAATGCAGTTGGACTGGGGAGAACCAAGACGGCTTTCTGACTTCCAGAACTACTCTCCCTTCCTCCACAGCCCACCAAGACCTCTGTGTCTCCCAGTACACCACACCAAATCCTCTGTTTCTGGCCTGTAAGTCACTCTGTGGCAGAGGCTACACATTTCTAGACTCTTTTTGGTATGCACAGTTTTGGGTGCTCAGATGAGTGAGTAGGCCTTATGAGGTGGCTCACCAGGTAGAAGTGCTTACGGTGCAAGCCTGACAACCTAAGGGTCCATGGCCAGCGCTCATGATAAAAGAAGAGAACAGACTCCTAAAGGCTATCTTCTGACTTCCATATGCATGTTATAGTACGCATGTACACACACATACATACACTCACACATGTACTCACACACACATACACATATGTACACACATGATCATATACATGCACACACATGTACATGCATACACATTACACACATGTACACACATGCACATATATGCACTTGCATGCACACACTCATGCACACACACATTATCATCACTATCATCAAAATTATCATTATCATAATGATAATTTTAAATGAATAATTAAACTGACTAGAGCATCATTCCCTCAGTGTACTGTTCCTTGTTTACAAGTGAAAGATTTGTTTCTTGGGATGTGTGAATGTCAAATGTCTCCCCTCCAATAGATCATGTTTTCAGTACTTGTTTCCCAGCCAGAGGGGCTATATGAGGAGACTGTAGGAAGTTTATGGGGTGTGGCCTAGCTGGAGGAAGTAGGTCACTGAAGACATGACCCTGAGGGCATTTATCACTATTCCCATCCTATAGGACTCTCTGCTTCCTATCTGCAATGATGTGAACACCTCCTGCCAAACATTCCAACCATCATGATACCCTGCCAAGTGATCGTGAGCTGAACTCCCTAAGGTTGTTTCTTTAGATGTTTTGTCAGAGCCACCAACAGCTAATACCCTGTAGGCTGCTCGCGGGTGGCTGCTGATATGGTAGCTCATGTTATCTGACACAAGACACATATATCTTCAGAAAGCAATAAACCCAGACACGCCAAGAACCACAGCAATCTCTGCTCCACAGCAGTATGTTTAACTTGTTTTTCAAGTTAAGCGAAAGCCTTTGAATATGTCCCTGTTCCGAGCACAAAGGCTTATTATCTCAAACAAAATACAACCTCAGATAACACTGACAAGTAAAAGCTGAGCACCGTGTCTGCAAGAAAACAATCCGAGCGATACATGGGTTGCATTGCGTCTCTGTTGTTCAGAATTCCTTGGCCTGAAACTCCCAGACTGCTTCTGTGGAATGGTTAGTGCATCTCAGTTACTAGAGGAGGGTCCAGTTGATGTCTGAAATGACAGTGAGCTCAGCCCTCCTGTCAAATGCTGTATATTCTTCAGCCGCAAGATCCTCACGGCTCAGGGCTTTGTTGGCAGCAGGTGTTATCTAAATGCAGTGCCATGCCACTAAGAACCCGTGCACAAAGAGACTCAGTGTGCAGCTCCGGGGACCTCGGTGTCATTGGGCTGAGGAAATCTCTTTTTTCTCCCTGTGAATTAGCCCTTGATGTTCAAGGGCTGAACATGATCAAATAGCAATTAAGCCCTAACCATCTAAGCATCCTGCGACGTGATGCCTTGAAAAGTCTGATCTGCCCCTGGAAGATAAGTGAGGACGGTGCAAGGGGAGGAGGTGTGCGTTCAGAGCCGAACAGATTGCAACCAGAAATCAAATTCTCCCTTCCTTTTAAAACCAGCCTTCTCTCTGCACGTCCAACTTCTGCAAACTGTTAACTCGGAGATCTGGGATCAGTGACAGTACGTTCTTCTCTCCTGCAGTCAGCGTGAGCAACAGTTTCCACGTTTCACAGCTACCAGCGCAACCTCAAAAATCTACTCACGTGTGTCTCCTCTCTTCTGCTGCCACTTCCTAAAGTCATTTATTCAAGATTATTGAAGGAGCTTTCCAGCTGGCTTAGTGGCTCCACCTTCCACCCCTTTCATTTATGCTTCAATCTCCTCACACATAGGCTAATGCAAAGAGCATCCCTTCTGGTCTTTCCACAAACACCTTGTCTGCGGGTACTCAAAGCTGACTAAGACGTAACAGACTTAACTTTCTTTGCTACCGTTAAAATGAACTCTTTAGGATCCCCCTTTCTATCAGTTACTTTTCTCATTTCTGTGACCAGATACACAAGAAGTTACTTATACAGGCTCACAGTTTGAGGGGACAGTGTCCATGACTGCATAGAAGGTGTAAAATATGTGACATCTCAATAAAGCTGGAACTGGAGGCTGAAAACAGGGCAGGGCTATAAACCTCAGGGCTCACCCTCCCCACAGTGACCCACCTCCTCCAGCTAGACCCCACCTCCTAAAAGTGTCACAGCCCCCTCCCCAGGTAGAGATGCCATCTAGAGACTATACACTCAAATATATGTATGATCTATGGAGGACATTTCAAATTCAAAACACAACACGTAAGCACACTCCTGCCAGCTCGAGTGAGTAGGCCCTGAGATGAAGTTGTGTGAATAGACAATTCACAGAGGAAATTAAACACAAAGGAAGAGTCAATACAGAGTGCAGCTTCCCATGCAGGAAGACACAGCAGGGCACAATGGCCTGAGAGGACAGAGAAGCCCTGAAACTTGTCCTGACCCAAGGAATGCAGAGGTGATCCTACCAACTGCCCTTCAGTCAGTCATTGCCTAAGGCTGATGTGGGTATGAGGCAGGGAAGGAACGCTGTAACCTACAGCAGTCTGGGGTCTCTGTATGAGTAGGTAAACTGACTCCAGAGGCCCAAGGAATCCTGGACCACTCAAAGGTCTAGAGTGATCAGAAGCAAAGCACTGAAGTCTGGGCTGAAGACAGCTGGACAAGAATAAGGTGAAGGCCTTTTGGGCTTCAGGAGAACACAGCAAGGCCCGATGCACTTCCTTCCTGACCTGACAGGCCAACGCTGAGGAAAGGAGAGTCCGTCCATTATTATATATGGCTGTCCCCATGGACTGAAGCATTCCCTTGGCTCACAAAACTCACTGAACTCAGAGGCAGGAAGTTTACAGGGCTCACTACACCCCTCCCCACTTTCATGTAAGCAATAAACAATTGCTGGGGGGAAAGGAGAGTCTTTGGTAGATTTTTCTGCAAGTTGTGTAGGAAACCCCCGTGATGTGATTTTCGTGAGTCATCACCTGTGCTGGGGTGGCGGGAGATACAGCGGCCAGAGTCTCCCGTGTTCCTGTGAGTAACCCCAATAAGCCCACTGGTTCACCAACCCAGACTTGAGTAGAATTGTTTCCTCCTGTCATCAGGGCCCCATCTGGTGCACATAAATGTCTATTCATGTTTCCTTATATCACGAGACTAATTTCTATTTTCTTGCAAACACTTTCATTACATTGCTATCACAATTTATATATTTATTTATTGTGTATGTGTGTGCCAAGGGGTACATGTGGAAGTCCAAGTGTCAATTCTGATATCTCACACAATGTTGGTTTGGGTGTGTGTTGGTTGGTTGGTGGGTTTTGTATGTATAAAGTTCAAATGATGAGGAACAGAAGAGACTGTTTTGCCTGTCCCCATTGTGTTCTCCATGGACTCAAACTAATGGAAGAATTTCTTCCTGGGTGTGGTCATCCAGCCAACAGAAAGGGAAAAAAAAGCAAAGGATTATTTTCACAGTGGTATGAACAAGAACTAAAATTGTACATTTCATTTCCACTTCCTTTCCTTCAGCCAGAAGTAACTCCCATGACCACACTTACTGCAAAGTAGTCTGTGAAATGTAGTCCAGCTCAAGGTGAAAAGGAAAATTCTGCCACAATAATCTCATGCCCTAAGTGTCTTCCACTAACCTGGTTATAAAAGGGGGAAAAAAAGAGATGCACCTGTCTTGTTTATTGATTTGGGGGCTAGGGAGATGGCTTAGAGGTGAAGAAGTGTACTAGTCTTGCAGAGGACCTAAGTTTGGTCCCTAACACACTCACTGAATATCTCACAAACACCTCTACAGCAGCTTCAGAGGGTCTGATATCTCTGGTTCCATAGGCAGCTGCATTCACGTGCACACACTCACACTCAGACACACGCATCGTTAAACATTTAAAAATAAATCTCTTTTAAAAGATATTTTTGTTGGAAGCGGGATTACAGGTATATGTCACCATGGTCAGATTTTGGTATTGAAGTACTGAAGACCAAACTCATTTTCTCATGCTCACACAACAACCACCTTACTGGGAGAGCCACCTCCCCATCACCCCAAATCTTCATATTTCTTGGAGACAAGAAACTGTTTGCCTCTGGGAAACACTTGGGAAAATATCCTACAGAGATTTTAATGTAGTCTCCAAAGGATTTAGCTAGGAACACCCCATTAGAGCTACAGACGGTAGGGCTAATATCAGCAGAAGGAAATAATGTTAGAAGAAATAAACTCCTGGTAAAACCAGCCAATCCCAGCAATGCAACTGTTAGTGGCTGTACCATATACTCCCAACATATATATAATACATATATATATATATATACATATTTATCAGTGCCTTAATCTGATATATATATGTATATATGTCAGTGCCTCAGATTAAGAGGAGGTGGGCCTTTAAAGAAGTGATTGCATTAAAATGAAGCTACTGGCGTAGTCCCTAACTCATTGTGTCTTTAACCCACTGTGTGGAAGAAACTTGGGATATAGAGGGAGATAACAGGAACACAGAATAAAGAACACATGAAGAAGCACCAAAAGGCTGCTAGGTACAAGTCTGACACCTTGATGTCAGGTTTCTAGCACAGGAGGAAAAGAGTCTCTGTCTCTGGGCCTCAGCCTATGGCATTTTTTCCAGAGCAGCCTCGCTCCTCGCCTGTTTCAGAGATCCTCACGGTGTGCAGGAGGTGACTCAAAATGCATCACCACAATGTGCAGCCCTTTATTTCCCACCCAGGACGCCAGGCATGGGGCTCGGACATGCACTAATGCTCTTCTGGAGTAAATGCTAGGCAGAGAGACCCTGGAGAACGTCCCATCAACAACTGATAATACAGCTGGTACAATTACGATTTGACCAAAATCCCACAGGAAAAGTTAAGTGAAGGAAGAGAGAGGATCTCAGCGGTCTCAGCTCTTGGATATGAGAAGCTGGCTCACCTTGATAAGATTCTTTGGCAGATTCTTCAGCAGTAGTGTGTGCCATCCCTCATGACTGACTTTATTAAAATTCTTCAGGTATTCCATATGATTTACTGTTTTGTGAGAAACCCCATTGGAAGGCACAGTTGATGGATTTATTGAAAGGTTTATTGCCAGAGTTAAGAACTGTAATCTTTTTTCTACTTACTTAGAAATATACTGCTACACTTGAGCCAAACCTGACAACATTCTGGCAGGCATTACGAAAGTAGTTAAAAGGTCTGAGCTTAATTGGGTTAATTGCCTGCTGTCTGGAGACCTACTCAACCAGGAGCCCTTCTCCTCTCAGACCCCCCCCCCAATCTCCACCTGTTTACCTATGGAGGACACAGCCAAGCCTGAAGGGCACTTAGAGTGGGAAAAGAAAACAATTGCTGAGATTTTCTCACTATGAAGACTTTTACTTAAAGGCTCTTTTCCTCCTAATACAGCTCTTGGATCCAGTCCCAGCTCTGTGGGACCCAATGCTATCATTAAGAGAGAAAGTAGGGTTTCAGAGTAGACTTGTGTGGATAGAAGGGATGGCGACAAGTTGGAGAATAAGGAGTAGATGAAGAATAAAACTTCAATCAGGGAGGAAAGCTTTGCATTTTGAAAAGACTGGAAAGGGTGAGGAAGGGAAGGAGAGAGGAAAAAAGAAGAGGGGAGGGGGAAGGAGTGTGCTTCCCCTCAGAAACACTCTAAGACCTCATCCCTAGTATCTGTGATTATAACATTATTTGGATATGGAGTCTTCACAGATGTAATCCAGTTAAGATGAAGTTATTTTGTTTAAGCCACAACTAGTACAACTGGTATCTCTTAGGGAGATTTGGACGCAGATACAGAGGCAAGATCTTAGAGTGATAATTTCCATTAGCCAAAGAATGTCAAAGGCTACTAGAAGCTGGAGGGCTTGAGGAAGGATCCCTAGAGACTTCAGAATGTGAATGATCCTTCTAACAGCTTCAGTCTGGACTCCCAGACTCCAGAACCCAGAAAGAACAAGTTTCTCTTTTAAGACTCTGTGGTACTTGTGATGGCAGCCCAAGAAACTAATACAAGGAAAGTGATGAAGGGTTGAACCAAGCTTCTCACCCCCAAGGGCACTTCCATTCCACCTGCCTCATGGGAAGCACTCAGGAACGTCTAAATCCATAGACTAGATTGACAGCTACTGTTCTGTCTATTAGGAGCTGAGACCAAGTGAAGAGAAACAAAGTGGAAAGCAATGTCACAATGGAGAGCTTTTATTTCTTCTTGTTGGCTAGCTCATTGCTGAATCAGTGTGTTGATGAACCGGTTAATTCATTCCTGGAGTCTCTAATGCTTACGTGTAGACTCAGGGTACACACTCCTGTGGGCAGAGCGTTTACTTTTTGAAAGTGGAACAACTATTTGTCAGAAAACATAAACTAGGCATTTCATCACTGACAAGGAGAGATGCAAATGGAGGAAAAGAAAGACACACAAGGAAGAACACTGGGTGGTGTGGATGAGAAGGGCTCCTGACCTGATATTGCAAAACTAAGGGTCCTGAATGATAAGGACTGGGTATGAGAAACAACAGACACAAAAGCAGTAGTTGGGACCAGGAGGTCCTGCATAAATTGATGACTTCTGCCAAGCAGAGAACAAAGGCTGTCTCAAACAGCTTATAACCACAGCCGGGGGAGAAGAGTCAGTTCCCCAAAAAGCACAAGCTTGACTCCTCCGAGGCTCTAGCTCCAGCATCAGACCAGCCTTGTGAAGTTTATTCCTGGACAAGGACACAGAACTAAAGTTCTCTTTGTCCTTTCATCATGGCTTCTGAGAAAGTCTTGGCTCAGTCTGGCTCCTCACAGGACCCCCACAGGCTCATGTATTTGAACATTTGGTGGAACTGTTGGAGAAGGAGTAGGAGGTGTGGCCTTGTTGGAGGAGGTGTGTCACTGGAGGTGGGCTTGGAGGTTTCAAAAGTTGCCATTCCCATTTAATTCTCTCTGTGTCAAGCTTGTGGATCATGATGTGAGCCTTCAGCTACTGCTCCAGGGTCATGCATCCCTGTCCACGGCCATGCTCCCCACCATGATGGCCATGGACTCAAGCCCTCTGAAACTATAAGCCCCAAATAAACTCTTTCTTCTATAAGTTGCCTTGGTCATGGTGTCTTATCACAGCAATAGAAAAGCAACTAAGACAAGTACCATGGGATGGCACAGACAGAGCCTCGAGTAACACATCAATAAGCTGAGGAACATGATGGAGTCCAGCAACTTCCAAAGCAGAGAAAACACAGGACCCTGAAGAGCTCTGGATGGATCTGCTGTGCTGACACCTTGCCTCTGGACTTTTAGACTCTTCATGGGAATACATTTCCAGTGTTTTAAGCTCCTTGGCTCGGGCAAACTCATTCAGCAACTCTTGAACAACCAGCACGTGAAATCAGTTTAACAGGCTCACTTAAGTACTACTTTTTCTCCTAGGTACTTGAGGTATGAGCTCAGTCCTGTGAGGTCACAAACAACTGTAGACCTTAACTGGAGACACAAAGAATCCTTGTCTAATAAGGATATCAGCCCAAAGATTGCAATCTTTTCCCTTGCACACTAATAAGTTTGTTCCAAACTAATAAACATAAAAATGTCTTTTCTGGTAGAAATAATTCCTCTCCTTTCTCATTCAAATTTATTTTTCCATTGTTTCTGTTTTATCTGTAGAAATCTGAGTTCAGCCTTTGCTCTGCTCCGTTCTATATAAGGGTCACATTTTTACCTTATTGAGAATCACACTTTACCAACACCCTGATCTTCAAGGTCTGCATGTGCTCATAAGATGGTCAACATCAATGTCTCTCTGAAAGGAGGAAAGTCTTTCCTTCAGAAATCCTTCCACCCTGTCAGGCCTGTACAGCCCATGCTTGATGGGGGACTCAGGCTGCTCTCAAGTTTTCTCCTCTGTATCAGGAAGTTTCTCTGACTAACACAAAATCCCCTCCTATCTCTTGCTTTGTAGTTTGACTTGTGATTTCTTGATGAACACAAAATCTCCCTGACAGCTCTTGGGATATTCTAGTTTTATGTTGTCCAATGTAAGTCTCAGCATGGGCTCTTGAGTTCTGCATGAATTTAAACTAAAACTTGTCTAATACTCCACTTTACTGTCTGCATAGCTGATATTGACAATAAACTTCATTGTTGTAGGGCATAGGCTTGTGAGCAAAGCAGCATCTCAATCAGACTGCCTGTGCCTCCTTGCAGAAGAAACCATCAAGGCCAGGGCTGCTGAGGTTCCTTCATAGGAGGATGTGAGGAAGTTCGAGCAGCCCTACTGAGGTTCCAGCTGCTCCTTCTAGCCATTTGTATGCAATTCTGCACTAATTGTGTGTGGCCTAGAATAACAGAAGGTGTTACAATATACAGGCTAAGGAGCTTTAACTAAGGGAGTTCCACCCATGTAGGTTTGGGGAAGTCACTGTGGGTGGAGACTTTTTAGTGTGGTTGCTTTGGGGTCACCTGCACTCTCTTAGGGAATTCCCTAACCAATACTCTATAAGTAAACCAATAAACTCCCTGGTTTCTCAGTAGTGGGACAGTACTTTTGGTTTGTCACTAGGAACTTACCAAGAGGGTTAGAGGTTGTTTACATTTCCCCAGAAAAAGAATTGTCACAGCAGAATGTGGGATTCATGTAAAATAACTCATACAAGCACAATTCATATGCCTGACACATGCTGCACCATTGGCAAAGATAAAGGTGATTTATTAGAGTGAATTACAGGCTGAGGTCCAGCTAATCCAGCAATGGCCTGCCTATGAAAGGAAGGTCCAACAATCCACCAATTGTTAAGCACACAAACTGGATATCTCAGCTGGTCTTCAGTATATGCCAGAATCCCCAAGAAGTAGGCTCTAATGCCAGTGAAGGAATGGACTTGCTAGTGAAGTGACGGAAGCAGGCAGAGAGCAAAAGCTTCCTTCTTCCATGTCCTTATATAGGCTTCCAGCAGGAGGTGTGGCCCAGATTAGAGGTGGGCCTTCCCACTTCAAAAGATGTGGATTAAAAGTGTGTCTTCCCATCTCAAAAGTACGGGACAGAAGTAACTCTTCCCACTTCATATTAAGCAAAAAAAAAAAAAAAAAAAAAAAAAAATCCAGAATAGCTAAAACAATCTTCTACAACAAAAGAACCTCTGGATGCATCACCATTCCTGACTTCAAGTTGAACTACAGAGGAATTGTAATAAAAACAGCATGGTACTGGCATAGACACAGACTAAATGATTAACAGAATTGGATTGAAAAGCCAGAAATAAACCCACACACCTATAGACTCCTGATTTTTTTTTTATAAAGAAGCCACAACAATACAATGGAAAAAAGAAAGCATCTTCAACAAATGGTGCTGGTCTAAATGGATGTCAACATGTAGAAGAATGCAAATAGACCCATATTTATCACCCCACACAAAACTCAACTTCAAGTGGATCAAAGACCACAACATAAAGCCAGATATCTATTAGAAGAGAAAGTGGAGAACAGCTTTGAGCTCATTGGCACTGGAGACAACTTCCTGAACAGAACACCAATAGCTCAGGCTCTAAGATCAACAGTCAATAAATGGGACCTCATGAAGAGGTCTAAAAAGAAACTAAAAGCTTCTGTAAGGCAATGGATATGTTCAAGAGAACAAAATGCCAGCCTACAGATTGGGAAAAGATCTTCACCAACCGTACATCCATGTAAAATTCCATGTAATGTGTTACACATCTGGAATCCCCACACTCCTATGGTGGACTGAGGGATGGAAAGCAGGTGGCCAGAGGATGAAGTAGAGCAGCAGAAGTAACAAGATACAGGCCGCCTCAACAGAGCAGGAGGTGAGAACTGACTTCCAAATTTGTCCTCTGATCGACGTGTAAGCATACCTGCCATGCACACACAGAGAGAACTTAAATAAGAAAAAGAAAGAAGAAAAATTGTAGATCTATCCCACCAGGCTATTTACAAGCCAAATAAATTAATAGATGAAACTGGACTAGAAATTTTTTTTTATCTTAGTACAAAATAATATATTAGTTTTTAGTATGTTGCAAATCATGAAGGACAATCTCTATGGAAGTGTAACTTTCCCTTCTTAGTGTTCTCAACACTCATTTCAGACCTTCCAGCTTAGATTCTAACACAGCTATCTACATTACATAGCTTGTTTCCTAATTTATTACTATACACCAAAACATACATTCAACATGAAAATTTACAGAAATATAATGCAAAATAAATGCTTTAAGATTAAGAAGACAGAGAATATTGTTAAGCATTTCTCTCCAAAGTATATTTCATTATTTAAACAACCCCCCCAAAAAATTAACTTGGTAAATATTGATTGAACTACAAATGTTCTCACCGCCTCATTTGAAAGTTGGGGGTTTCTAAAAATAGAGAATACAGTGGCACTCTGAAGAAAACAAAAATTTTGAAGAAATGAAAGAATATAGGTAGTGTGCAAGTTAATGAAAAACAAAACAAAACCTTCCACCAGGCATGGTGGCCCATGGCTCTACTCCCAGCACTCAGGAGACGGACACAAGGGGACCTCTGTGAGTTTTAGGCCAGCCTGGTCTACAAAGTGAGTGCCAGGACATGGAGTACAGTTACAAAGAAACCATATATCAAAGAAAAAAAACAACATAACAAAAAAAGTCTTTAAAACTTGAATATGGTAGCAAAATACAAGTTTCAAAACCAAAAGACTGCAGTGAGAGGTTCCTCATACATACCGTCATTAAATGTCCTCCTTTAGCATGTGGGAGAGGGTAATGTGTTGCAATTTCTGCTATGGATTTAATTTTCTTCATGCTTTCAATGACAACATATCTTCCATAACATTTTAAAATCCTGTATCTCTCATATCTCTTTTTCTGCAATATCTCCTTCCTTTGCCTTACATTTCAATTAACAATTAACATTTGATATTTTAAGAATAAATTTTTTCTTGGTCTGTTTTCTCCAGATGTTATCTATGAAAGACACTGACAACTTCTCCCAGCAGAACCTCAGAAAATCGTGAATCGTCCAGTTGTCCTACCCTTTGAGGTTACGAAACAGAAAGCTGTGTTGTGCTATATCCTCAGTGATCCACACTAATTCTTTTCCTCTGGCCTGTGATTGGCTGAGGGTGGTCATGTGATCAGGCTCTGTGCCAGATAATTTCTTGACAATGTTTTTCTGTCCTCTAAGTATGAACCTATCCTAACACAGGAAAAGATCCTTTCCTGTTTTGGGATCTGTCATTATGAGTACGATGCCAGCAACTAAGCCAACTTATGCCATCGCAAAGATGGCCAAAACCCAGGGCCTCAAGGAGGGACCTAGGCAGCTAGCCTATGCTTTGGATGCACATAGTAAATCCCCTAGTGCTTGAGCCCATCCCAGCTTCAGTTTTGTGTTGGTTGTTATGAAAGCTGTCTTATTTGATCCACACCTTTTCTTGCCAGTTTTTATACTCTTCTCAGGAAGTAATGACTGCTAACTTCATTTCCTCTTGCTGTGGTTCACTTCAAATCCTTATGTTGACACCTACCCTGCTTCCAGTATGATGGTTTTAGGAGCTGAGGTGTTGTAGAATATTTTATGACATTGTGAACCCTGAGATTTTGAACTGTAAATATCTGTTTCTACTTGTGGAATGGCTCAGTCTTTAATCCTAGCGCTTTCTGTTTGCTGTAAACAAATACTTGTGGTGTGGATCTGTGGTGTATGTGTAGTCAAGAGGCGGAGCAAGAGACCAGCTGACAAGGATTAACAGAGAGGAGGGACACTGAGCTGGAGGGTATTTAAGACGTGTGGAGAAGAGCTTTTTAGCTTTGGGCTTCTTCCTCTAGGGCTTTCAGCTGAATAGGAACATCATCTGGTTACCTTCTTTGCCTCTCTGAGCTAGCAGGATTTCACCCCAGCATCTGACTCCTGAGTCTTCAATGGTAAAATCAAATGATTGGGATATTTTAGTTTCTTAAAACAACACTGGGACATTGGGGACGTGACTGAGTCATGAAGCTGGAGCCTTTATAAACCAAAGGAGTGGTCAGAGAGAGATGCCTTGACCCTTCTACCACATGGGGACACAGCAAAAAGTCACCATCTATGAGTTAATGAACAGGCCCTCAGCAGACACCAAATCTGCTAGAACATTTATATTGGACCTTTCAGCCTCTAGAATGTGAAAACTAAATTTCTCGTGTTTAAAAGGTGCCTCGTTTATGGTATTTTATTATAAAAGTAAGCATAGACCATGGCATCCTAATTTGTATTCCTCAAACCACACTATCATTTTTTCCCCTTGATCCCAACAAGCCTATTAAACTGTGCCAGGTCAGAAATAACCTATTCATGGCCAAATGAGAGTCTTTCCTTATTGACTAGTTCTTTTCTATACCTTGTTCCTTGAAAGTTCCCACTCTTAAATTCCATAAGTTGTCATAGGCCCCATTTTCACTGAATTATTACCTTTGTTGCTAAAGTTCCTCCCCTTGAGGAATTTTAAACAACGCCCACGCTTCCTCCTAGGGTACCAACTACAAACCAAGCCACAATTCCACCAGAGTTCACCCTGGAGAACTAAGGAGCTTATTAGGCTTCCTTACAGAGTGATGGGTGACTAAAGCAGCCACACTGGAAGGTGTGCATCCTGCAGGCATGATGGCTGTGCCAAGGCTGTGTACATGGAAGTCCCTCCCCTCATCCCTCCTCACCCACAGAGACCCCAAGGCCATGTGCAGTTGAGACCGAATTGCATACAGCTGGATACTCAAGCAAGGGCCCCATGACCCTTGTGTGCCCGCTCCTTCCAGGATGAGTCAACAAGCCTAGCCATGATCCTTGGTAAGGAAGCCCAGGTGGACTCCTGAAGATGGTAACAGTCTGACTGAGACTCTAAGCCTTACAAGGCAGTCCTGTCCAACAACTTTCTATTGTGGAATCTTTTCTCAGCTGATCTCAAAAAAATGTTAGCTTGGTCGACAGTAAAAGATTAACCCTGCACACTTCAAAGAGAGATTTGACCCTTTCTGTGTTCCTGGGAGATAACCTCTAAGCCTCTGGAGTACACTGCCTGATAAGCATGTATTTGTTTAGTTGGGTCATGCTAGATCATGTTAACAATGTAATTGATGGTAGAGGCCTCAGCTTTTATCAGCTTGGCCTCTGGTAGTGTGAGCTGTCAGTCTTGTGTATGTTACTAACCCTTTACACCATCCTTGGGCACCGAAGCTTGGGGAGCTAGCTCCCTTAGCTGAAAATATATTTTATGGTTCTTGCTGTACTCTTGGTGGGAGAATCAAGTGTTATCTACACAAGTAGACAAGACGTTGACAGTTGAGAATCTGTGCTTGGTGCCCCCTCTTCCCCTACCCTATGAATCATGTTCCCTATACATTTTAATATGTACCTAGGAATAATAAACTGTAACTAGGAATAGGAGGTCTGCTCATTTTTGTGAGGGCTTCTAGCAGGTCACTGTACCTGAGGATAGTCTTGAGAGTGTCCAACCACATTCACTCAGGGTGCTGGATTAAATGTCTTATATTTAAGAGGCCCTCCCAGAGGTAAGCTCACACACAGCTACAGCTTTCCGTGCCTGCTCTTAGATCTGTAACAGAAGCTCATATTTCTCTCCTAAGATCTCTGGACCAGAGTTCCCATGTTCCTTGTTTATCTCCTGTGTGTCTCATGGGACCCTCAAACTGTCAAACTCACAACCTGTCTGTGTCCCCAGGTCCCCCCCCCCTCTATTCTCTGTCTTCTATCCTTCAATCAGTTAAAAATCTGTTGCTTCCCTGAGGGCATGAGCTCTTTCAGCTCTGAAGCCCAAGCATCCAGCAGAGGGACCCACAAATATCTGGCTTTTAGTACATTTTTGTGAAAAGAATAAAAGGGTCTTCACATAAATAGTCTTCCATGTAAGTACATTTCATTTCATATTGACAAGGGCATAGCTATTTTTAAATGTGCAAACAAGAATTTTAAGTTTAAATTTTAAAAATAAAGGAGAGCCATTAAACAATACACCTACTTTATATACAGAAGAGATGTAATTTGTCACAAATGGAGAGTAAATTGCAGTTTTTTCATAGGAAAAGATGGTTGTACCTATTACAGTTCACTGAAGAGTGTAGAGAGGTCGACATAAAAAAATGCTGTTGTTCAAATGGGGCAAAGGAAAAGAGTTAGTATACAAAATGTCTGGCTACCTGCAAAGTTCCAAGCTGTGACGCCCCAGGACTCAATTCCATGATTGCCAGACTATGAGAAGATCTAACCTGCTGACAAGTGCTTTCCCTGCCCACTTGTCAGGGGGCCCTCTGTCCCACTTGCCTTAAAACCTCATCATTCAGCTGTCATGGGCACTGTTAGAGGTGTGCACAGCACCTCAGAGAGATGGCCAGCTGGGTGCACTGTCTAAGAAACGGAGGTGCTTTCCTGAAGAAGTGTGGTCAGAAGTGACACAGATGAAGAAAGCTAGACAGCGATACGCACGACAACACGTATACACATCCATCTGGGTGCTGCAGCATTATTCCACCCTGGAAAAAACACCTCTAGGCAGTGCTCTGTCAAACCCACCCTCCGCAATTCTCACTTCTTGTGAAACCTGACTTTTTCTCCACTGAAGTCTACTTTCTTTCATCTGACTTTTGGTGTCTGGAAAAATCCAACTGAGGAATCACCTCCTCCAAGGAGCCCTCCGTAACCCATACACTTGGTTTCTTAGGTGACAGAGGTCATTGACTTCTTGCCTCTAGTCCACTTATAGAAGCTGCTGCATAATAAACATCTACCGTTTCTGTGCATCTTACATGAGCTACTGTGCTCTGTATTTTAAATGTGCGTGTGTGCGTGTGTGTGTGCTCAAGCAAGCTAGAGGTCAATGTTGGGTGTGTTCTTCAGTCTCTCTCCACCTTAGTTTTTGCAACATGCTCTTGTACTGTTACTGAACCTGGAGCTTGCTCTTTTGGGTACACTGGTTGACTAGCAATCCCCAGGAATCTTGTGCCCCCTTTACGGTTAAGCTGGCACCTGTTCCCCAGTCCCATCTTTATCCCATAGTATCTGTGGGATCTTAGACAAGGGATTTAAAGACATCAGCTTCAGTCATGGCGGTAGCTCCACAGGTGAACCTAAGTAAACAGCTTCAGAGAAATTATTGTTTTTATCACTCAGATATCCTCCTATCCTTCTCAGTGGATTTTTACTTTGTGACTCAATTTCCTTATTAAGCCCTCTAACTCATTGCCATTCTTCTTAGTGAAAATAGCAGATACATGTTTTCCAGTGTTCTTGCTACCCTATTGGTGTGATAAAATACTAACCAAAAGAACTTAAGGGAGAAAAGGGTTTCTTTGGCTTACAGTTTACAGTTTGTCTTAGTCACTGTTTTATTGCTGAGAGTCCTACATCCTGAGTCGAGATGGGGAGGGAAAAGATACTGGGCCTAGGGTGTGGACTTTCAAACCCCACCCTCAGGAACATATTTCCTCTAACAAGGCCACACCTCCTAATCCTCCTCAAACAGTGCCACTCCCTGTTGACTAACCATTCAAATATATGGGCCTATGGGGTCCATTCTTATTCAAACCATCACACAGTCCAATATCAAAAGAAGCAAACATGACCTCAAGGCAGAAAACAGGAGGCAGAAAGACTCTGAAATTATACCACCTCATTCTACTTCCAGTTCACTCTCTCTGCTTCAGGCTTCAGTTCTCAGCTTTCTGTTCCCGATGCCATGATGTCTGCTCATGATGATGGGCTCTTACTCCTCCGGAACCATTGGCAGAATGAACTCTTCCTTCTGTAAGCTGCCTTGGTCATGGTGATTTATGCTGGCTTGTATCTCAGCAGACTGAGAAGTAGAGAAAGGAGAATGCCTTACTCATCTGGATTTCTCTCTCCTCCTGTTTTATTCAGTTGGAGATCCCCAGTACAAGGGATGATGCATATTCAGGGTGGATCTCTTCAGTTACCTCTAGAAACACCAGCAAAGGCATGCCTAGAAGTATATCTCATAGGTGATACCAAATCCAGCCAAAGTGACATGAAGATTGACCAACACACAACACAATCTAATGACTGACTTTTTGTGGGACCTTTTCATAATCACTGGCTCTGAGAATGTTCTACCTCACCTGGATATATTTACTTCTACATGGCCTGCTGGGCCCTAGGTGCCACTCAGCTCGTCTGAACCATGAAGGAAAGGATTCACAAACCCAAAGTGAGACCATGTTCATTCTCAAGCCTGGGTCACCCAGGCTACTCACCGTCTATGACTCTGATCAGACAGTCAACAGGAAAAATAAGGCAAGAGGAGAGGAGTGAAGATAAAATTCATGTCAGAGGTTCTCTGACATGTACCATGTTCCCTGCCTGGTATAAATAAGATTTTTTGTCATATTTATCTTAAACAGATGTAAAGTTACTTGAGTTAGCTTAAGAAAAAGTAAAAATGCATTGGAAGGAAATGTGGGCATTATGGCTTTAATACGGTTTGATTGGAGACAGTTTGAAATTTGATTTCTATGTGGTAGTGGTGTTGGGAGGCAAGGACTTTAAGAGGTGAAAAGTTCACTAAGGGATTGGACTAATTCTCACTGGACTAGATTAATTACTTTTAAGAGTGGGTTGCTAAAAGGAGATTGCCTCTTCCCTTTTAGGAACCTCCCTGTTCTCTGGAAGAAAATCTTTCTAAACAAATGTTTCCTTTTTTTTTTTCTTTTCCAGAAAATATTCTGCTAATTTGAAGAAAAAAAAATCACAGCCTTGTCCTTATTTCATATTGCTCCATATAGGTTCTGATGATTAATCTCTGTAAATATGGCTTGATCAGCTCTTTCTCCATGGAAAACTTCAGGGACCATCTACTGGTTATAAATGTACCTCAAATGTAAATGTTTCAGAACCCAAAGTCACCATAAATGTGAAACATTATAACCACTCCCCAAACTATAACCAAATCAGCCTCAGTGCAAAATGTTCTAAAACCCAAAATTGATAATGCATAAAGCTTTAGAGTATTTTAAATTCTATGTTTTCAAATCTAATGCTTCACTCAAGTTCTATGTGTACCAGAGTGGAGGGTCATGGGCCTAAAGGCTGAAAGGCACTCAGGATTTAGGATGTCCACACAAGATGTCTTTCAAACATGCTTGGTTTATTCACACAAACATTCCTTATAATACCGTGCTGATAGAAAAGTTAAAGACATCTCAGCGAGTGGGGAACAGCTGTTTGGGCAGAAACGTTGCTGCAGTGAGGACACTTTGGAAGTCCACAGATTTGATCCTCATCCACCATGAAGTCCTTCAGCTGTGGCAGGCTCAGAGGATGGCACTGAGGGAGGCCCTTCAGAGCGTAGGCCAGCAGCTATCACAGATAGACCTAACTGGGCCCAGTGACAGACAGTGCCAGAAGTTCAATGGTCCCTGAGGGCAGCACCATGCATCCACAGTCTCAAGTCCTTTAGCCGACAAGCATCCATCCATGCACAGACTGGAACGTGACAGTGTGATCCTAGAAACCATTCTCAAACTTCCAGTTGTCATATCATTTCTTCCCGATGGTACTTTTGAGCTATTAGGGCTCATGACTTGCTGGTGTTTGACCAGCAAGCCAGTTAACCACCTTGGGGTAGTTTGTTAGCACATAAGGCCTGTCCTGGGCTTGGCTTGGGTTTAAGCTGCCAGGTGGCCTAGCTCCTACCAGAGCTTCCTGGTGGCTAATGTTTATCTCACATGCTTCACATTATCTCAAGTCACACTAAATGGTTACTAAGTTACACAAAATGTTTGCTTTTTAAAAGTATATTCCTAACAACTAGTCAATTGAAGGAGGTAAACAAAGGTAAAAACACTTAGGAATCAAGACTTGGACGAGTTGTTAGATGCCAAGACTGAGGCAGACTTTGAGAAACACAAACAAGATAGTGCTACCCTGGTTATCACAGACCAGTAGAAGGAAAGTAGAGAAAGGGTGGGTTGGATGTCTTACCATCTGAGATATGGTGACATACACAAAGGGGGAGGCTAAATAGGGAACTAGATAAATGGGTTTGAACTCAGAGAAAGCACGGAAGGAAAGTGTAAATTCGAAGTTTATTGATTGGAATGTTGACAGATCAAAGCATAGAGGGGAAGTTGTGGAATAAGATAAAAGGATGAGACCTGTAAAACTCTTGGAGATCGCTCAGGGCAGGCAAGCCTGCCAAACAGACTGCAAAAACAGGAGAGTAGAAAGGCAGTAGGCCTAGAGAGGAGGCCATTTTAAGCAGGAAGAAGACATGTTGAGATGAGGTAAGCATCAGGAAGCAAAATGTCCCCTGGCCTTGCTCAGTGCACAGAAGACAGCAAACGTGACTAGCAATAGTAGTTTCACTAACTGGGAACCAAGCGAATGAAGCTGGCGACAGCTGGGGTTGGTGTGGGGGAGCACTCGACTTCAGTGATGAAGGACTCCACTGCAAACAGGGAGACAGACCAGATGCTTTAAGGAGGGTCGGAAGGAGGGCGTCGGAGGCCATTCGGGTTTGAGGTCGCCTGTAGGTTTGGACATGGAAAGTACAAAGGTTTTCTCTTGAGGGTGGCAGCAAAAGTAAGTCCTGCGCGAATGGCACGTGAGTGGGTGCCTTCCCCTCAGGAGGGAGGGGAAGCGTCTAGCGTGAAAGCACGCTGGACGGCTCTGTTCTGAGGAGGACGCGCAGCCAGCCCTGAGGGTGCGGGGCCTTGGGAAGAACTCACTCCAGGTTTCAAGAGGGATAAAAAAGCGGGAACATATCTTCAACAACTCCTCCAAGGCGGAGAGCAGCGTGGGAGTTGGGATTTCCCGCAGGGGCTGCCCACGCCCTCGAGGGAGCGTGCGAGACAAGCCAGGAACAGGCTCAGACCACGTGGGATCCCCGGGGAGCCGGGGCCAGGCCTCGCCGCGGCGACTGCTCCGCGCCCCCAGCGGCGAAACCCGTCCGCCCCTGCGCCTCCTTCGCCGCGAGCGCCCTGATCGACGTCACCCCGGGCATGCACCAATGAGCCGAAGAGGAGCTCGTGAATGATGGGAAGGCCGGCCTATGGCCTCGCGGCGGGGGGCGGGACCAGGCGGGAGCGGGCGGCCGCGAGTGGGGAGCGGCGCGGCGGGGGGCGGAGCGCGGCGGGGCGGAGGGGCGGCGGCGGGCGTGGGGAGCCGCCGGAGTTTAAGCACGCGGGAGGGAGATGCGGCCGCGGCTCGGGCTCCTGGCAGGTAACGCGCGGGGGGCCCCGCTAAGGGCCGAGCGCAGCTGCGGGGCGCGCGGAGTTGGACGCGGAGCGGGCGCGGGCTCCCGGGCTGGCAGCCGAGCCTGCAGCCCAGCGCGGGGTCCCTGGGGGCGGCGCCCGAGCCCTCGCCCTTGCACCTCTCTCCTGGAGGCGTTAGCCCTTCGGGCGGACGCGGGCCCTGGACGGTGCGCGCCCTGGTGGGAGCCGCACCCGGGACAAAGAGCGCGCGGTAGGGGGTGCGCGCCCCGGGCTCAGGCCCCCGCACTGCCCTGCCGGGCCACGGCCGAGGTCGCCGCGCCAGCCCCCTTCTTCCCTCCCTCCCTGCCTGCCTGGCACTGTCTGGCCCAGCCGGGCAACAGCTTCGCAGCCCGGGAGCGCACCCGGTGCGGCGGCCACCTGGCCCCGGGGTTCCCCGCTCCTGGCGGCCAGCTGGCCAAGGCGCGGGCGACGGCTGGACTCAGGCGGGTAGCTTGGCCGCCCGCCCAGGGTTACGCGGCGAACCACCCAGCAGCCCCAGGAGCGCCAGCTAACTCTGCGCTGCGCTGTGGGGCAAAGCCGGTACCGGTGGCCTGGGAGCCTGGAGCCGCCGGGCTGCCAGGAGTTGGGGGAGCCGAGCAGGTGGTGCAGCGACCGCCCCACCTTCTGCGAACTCCACGGGGAGTCTGGGTTGTTGATGTTGTGACTGTGGGCTGTTTGTGTTTTCTTTCCTTTTTTTAACTACACACAAAAGAAAGGACGAGTTAGAAGGAAGATCTAGCCACTGAGTCATCCACACTCTGCTCTCTCCCCGGGGACAGATGGATGGGGAGAATTCCTTTAGAGACAATAATAGTAAAGATTGTCTGGACCCCCTTATTGTCCCCTGTACCTGCGTCCCCAATGTGCACCCTACGGGAAAAATGGGGTGTGCTGGCCCGCCCAGGTGGGAAGAAGGTTACAAGCTGGCAAAGAGGAAACTTTCAGAGGCAGGAATTCTGCGTGAGACCTCCGATGGGCAGGCACTTGGATGTTCTTGAATTAGGAAGGTGGATCACCACCGTGTGCGCCTCTTACTCTGCCTTTGGCTCAGCCCTGCAGAGGACGGCTGGCTCCTTTGCCTAGGACACAATGTGTGTTAGCTCTCCCTGCATCGGGCCAGAGTGGTGGTCAGAAACCATCGCATTGTTTAATCTCATTTCCAGAGGCAAGGTCATACTTCCTCGTGTAGGACGGCTGGTCCTACATTGCATTTCCCTTAATGTAGAGGACAAGAATGTCTCCATGCCTGTGGAAGATTCTTCCATTAGGTGACTGCTGCTGCCTTTCCGGGGTGAATCATCTAGGCTGGGTAACACTGCTTCACTGGAGCCTGGACTGCTGTGTCCTCTGTTAATAGAGGCTTGTGGTTCACAGTTCAGTGCCATTCAGCCTCTGAGGAGACAGACATGTTGCCTAATAAGAACCAGAAAGTGCCCTTTCCTATACTGTGACATGGATATAAAGGTCTCTGCCAGCTCACCGGGGCATTGTCTCATTTACTCATGTACCAAGCCTCATTGCAGAGCCAGGTTCATTTCCTGTTGGAGGAAGGAGAGTTGGGATCAGGGTTTCATTGTGTGGTGTGGAGTTTGTATAGGATGCAAAATGCCTCACCAGGGAAGCCATATGCTGTAGATCTGCCCAGAAGAAGGATTCCCCTTTCTTGGTTACCTCCTGTCACCTGATGGGCTTTGCTATTGTTAAGATGGCTCCATGAGCATTAAGACAGGGAATCAGGGACTATGAACTGATCAAAACAATATGGAAATGGAGACTAATGGCTTATATTGTCTCACCCAGTCCTTACCATACCGCAAAGAACACAGTGGTACCTTATTCTATGGATGAAGAAACCGATCCTTAGGGAAACAGTGTAGCTCAGGGAAATGCACCCACAAGTTCATGCTCATCTACCTCCAAAACCTTTGCTGTGGACTGCTGGGAGTGGATTCTGAAAATCACAGAGGTTTCTAGTGTACTGCGACTTTTTTTGCATTTGCCAATGAAAGGCGTACTCTGCACTGCTCTGCTGTGTGTGTGAACACAAGTTTATTAAACAAACGGGAGAGTTTGAATATTTTCATTTCCGCAAAGCAGTAAAGGCACTGGACTAAGGGGGAGTCAGTCCTCCAAGAGAGCAGAGCAGAGATACTTCCATGAAATGGCGAGAGAGCCCATGAAGACCGAGGTTAGGGTGGAGGACAGCCTGCCCTGTAGGCCCTACGGTTTTAATGCCCACAGGGGGAGAGGGAATCAGTTTGACATCAATTCAGTTGACTTTCCAAAGGTGGGGGCCGGTCCAACAGGGCACTCCAGATGTTGGGGATCTAGAGTCCACCCTACTTATATGTGAGCTGCTGCCTGGACACCAAGAGGATTGGCTTGGGCTAAGAATAGGAATAGTCCCGAAAGTCACAGTAGCTAAGTTAGGAACACAGAGTATGTCATCAATCAGTAATCATACGGTCATTTGAACTTCATAACAAACTGCGATTTCATATTCAAATGTTTAGGGCTCAACCCGAGAACATCAGAACCAGTTTTAGGACCTGTAGATCCCACATAATCTGTTATATATTTAAAATTGGAATAAACCATTTGTGTTCCTGCACATTGATTTTCTAAATCAAAGAGCACATCTATTCCATTTTTAAAGTCATGGTGTCTTCCTAAGTGCTCAGTCTTTTTTTTTGAAGTAGCAGGAGTAATTTCCTTAGCTAGAATGTAAAACAGCAGTGAAGGTGTTCATGGTGATCTGACTGAATTGGAATTTAAACAGTGGTTTAACTTTTTCAGTGGGAAGAAAAGGAAGCTGTAGAAAGTAAGTGCACTTTCCCTCAGCGCTTGCAGGCGGTGATGCTCAGGGGACAGATAGGAAGAATACCAGATTCCTGTGTCTGGGTTGTAAATGGGACTCTGCCTCTGAGGAAGACCAGGGCTGCCTTCGGTCTGCCTCTACCTTTATTCAAACAAAAGACTGTTAAAAAAAAAAAATAAAGTCTGTGGCCTGAGAGTCCTGTTTGGTTGACTTCTTGTTGATCTATGTATTTACTTGGAGATCTGGAACCATATATACCCAAGCTGCATCCCCTAGGATTGTCTTTCATTGACATGAAAGGAGAAAGGAGGCTCTCTTTAGTGGGGAGGACCAGAGCATTTATACCAAAAAGCCAGCACTGAAGAAGGTATTCCAAAGACAATTCAACCTCATGGAACGTATGATAGCTAGCCATCTTCAAACATCCATTAGAACCCCCCAGGACAATTCACAGAATGTCTCCATCACATTGGCATGCACACAAGCTGTGGGTCGTTTTCTTGATTAATGATTGACCGGGGAGGGCCCAGAGCAGTGGGCAGTGCCACCTCTGGGCAGGTGAGCCAGGGCTGTGTAAGGAAGCAGGCTGAACATGCCAGTAAGCAGCATTCTTCTGCAGCTAGGTTCCTGCTTTGAGTTCCTTCCTTCCACAGCTTCTTTTAGTGATGGACCTGTAACGCAGGCAGTCTCCTCACCATTTAATAATAAGGAAGTAGTTTCAGAGAGTTTAACTCTCCAAACTTAGGCAAGATTAGAAGTGAGCAACCTGACCAGGAGAAAGAATTTGTGGAGGGTGTGGTGGGAATAGGGACAGATAACTGATTTGCAGATAGTTTTACCTTTGAGTCTTGTAATTGGCTGTTACGCAACTCTCACATCTGGAAAGGGCTTACTTACATTTTGCCTTGTTCCACAGGAAATAGAGACTCATACAGAGCCACCCCTAATAAAAGGCAAGGCTGCAGTAAAACCACTTTGTCTGTCTGAAGGTTCTGAATAAGGTTGTATTCCTCCTAACTTGACTCTTCCCAATACCATAGTCAGATCTTTGCAGAGCTGCCGCTCCTCTTTGCAACAGCTCAGTTCTTTCTCAGATCTTCCAAAGAAATCAATTCCTCTAACTCTATGCAAACCCCAACTCAGTCATTGTCATGTGCCTTTTGACATGAGTCCTCTCTAAGATTTTCAACTGACTGACATCTGCACTTGAGTTCTATACAGACTGTAAGGTCTGTCAGGGTCACGGTCATTCGGTACACTTTAACTCCCCACCCTTCAGTGTGCCAACAATGAGCAGTCACAGATGTTTCTGGATCAGTGAAGTTGATTGTTTCTTTTTCAAAAGCCCTGTAAACTGGCCCTGAGAATTAAAAATGACTTGCTTTCTGGGGTCAGTAAATTCAGGATTCTGTTAAGTCAGAATTTCCAAAAGGAAACATCAGAAACCCAAGGGCTTCAGATTTCACTGGTTATGGTGGGGTCTGGAAATCTGCTTGAGTCCCAGGTCACTTTTATGCCCACTAAAGTTTGGAAACCACAGCCTCACGTGTCTAATAACCACATTCTATAAAATCACAGCATGCGTACCGATCTAGCTCTTGCTTGCTTAAGGTAATGATGCCCACTGCAGAAGTGTGCTGAAGTTTGTTTACATGATGTTACTTCCCTTGCAGGTTTCTAACCAGCATAATGCTGGAGCAGGAGGCCGGCAGCCTGCAGTTTTCAAGATGGCCGAGCTGGATGCTGACTTGGACCACATCATCCCATCTGTCCTTCCCCCTTTATGGGCTAAGTTAGTAGTGGGATTTGTTTCCCTTCTGTGTTTTGCAAGGAGCTATGATGGAGATTTTGTCTTTGATGACTCTGAAGCTATTGTTAACAATAAGGTTTGTGTCTTAACCCTCTAGGACACTTAAGCATACCAGTGTCCTGTGTCTCGGTGACCGTCCAAGTGGGTGTTAATCCGCTGTTAAGCCTGGGCTCACTCTCGGTCTGGGTCTCATGAGCTGTGGACTTCCCATTTCATGTATTGTCCCCTAAATTCATTGCCCCGGGTCTGCAGCACCTGCCTGTGCTCAGGAGACTCCATCCACCCAAGGGTCAGAGAGGTCACACTGCTAAGATCACAAGTCTAGGGACGTTGCAGAGCATCGCAGGTTGAGTACTCCAGGCTTTAGGAAGCTTTCCAGGACTATGAGAGGAAAGAACAAGGCTCATCCATTCGCCCTAGTGATGGCTAGATCTAACCACTCATTGAAAGGTGTGTGATCTGTAGCAGGCAGCCGCTGCCTTTGCCTCTGTCCTTCACTGTGTGAGGGCAGTGTGCTGGCAGCCGAAGAAGACAGTCTGCTGCCGAGGGATACAGGCTTGTTGCTCATTTCGTGTTTGGAGACTCAAGTTTGCTGACCTTACAAACTGCTAGTCAATCTTGTTTACCAGCTGCAGCTATATGAGGCCAGAAAAACAGTCATCTTTTTTTATTGTAAAATGGGAAGGAAAAGATTCATATAAGCCAGAAGACGATGAGAGGAACAAACTTGGGGGCAGGCTGAATGAGTGCTCAGAGGCAGCTGAGGTACATGCTTTGTGATGGCCTGTTACTGAGCACGCAGGTTGTAATGTTTACTTATGGCCAGTGCTTGAAGACAGACAGTGGACCTACCTGTCTCTCCGGGGTGTGTCATGGAAGGAACTTTTGCAGCCCCATTGTTGCATGCCCATAAGAAATGAAGGACCATGGAGATAGCAGGGTAAGGCACCTGCCACCAAGCCTAATGACCTGAGTTCAATCCCCAGGACCCATGTGGTGGGAGAAAACAGTCCTGCAAGTTGTCCTCTGACCTTCATACACTACCATGGTATATCTTTTTGCATGTATGTATGCATGCAAAGACAAAAGTTAATGAAGGCTATAAATTTTATGTAGCATTTTTAAGCTAAAAATTGTAGATGTCACTAAATGAGAAAAAAATCCTTTTTACATAAAAAAAGAAAAACATGGCAAGACCGTGTGTTATGAAGTTGGAGAAATCCATGTTTGACTTGCAAGTGTTTTGTTTGTAGCATGATATTGTATTTTTTTTTTTTTGAGTTGGGCTCTCTTTATATTGCTGTGATTAAAGTGGAATTTACTGTGTAGGCCAGACTGGCTACAAAATCACATAGACCTCCCTCCTGAGTGCTGGGGTTAAAAGCATACACCACCACGCCTGGATGTTCACTTTTTTTTTTCCTTTTTTTTTTATTTCTTCAAGTTACATCTCAATCGTAGTCCCCTCCCTATTCCCCCCTCCAGTCCCACCCTCAACCCCCCATCCTCTTCCCTTTTTTTTTAAGTTTAAGGTATATCTTATTTCCCCCTACAGTTTCCCCTTTCATTCCAACAAATGGCTCTTTCTCTTATAATAATAAATACAATACAAAACAACAGAGGTAATTAGGCCACAGTTATGAGGGTTATATGGCTTAGCGTACATTCCCAATGTCCAGTCCATATGTATTTGGCACCTGACTTTAACATTCTACTATCTAACCATCTCCATGAGTTTAAAGTTCTATATCTAACTCAACATTCCTACTAACTTGCATCACAATTTTAAAAGCATCTTCTTAGATCTATAACACCCTCTTGATTCCTAAACAGTTCAAAATTTAACTATGAGACTCTAGCTATCTGTTCTTCAACCACCTCAGAGACCTGAGAGGGATAAATATATCTGATTTTATAGGAAGTGCAGGGTCTTCAGCTTCCAAAACTAAGAAATGACATACCAGTGGCTGCCTGGACAGTTCCCATTTTCTCTCCATACATTACAGCATCGATCTTCAGTCGTTTGGCCCCGTTTCTGTGACAGACATTGATTGTAGAGCAGGGGTTATGAAGGACTTGCCTACCCTGTCTTGGCAGAGCTAGGCTGTCGACTTACCAGCTTCCAGGTTTTGTCCTTTTTGGACAGCATTCTGTCTACAGTTGGATGGATGTTCACTTTTAACTGACATTTCACACTTCTGATTTCCTTGCCTACAATAGGTGACTCCTTTGCAGTTCTGTCTTAACCATGCTTCTTAAATGAAGCAAGTAGCTCCGAGACACTGTGGCATGCTGATGGCTTGCTGGACACGGAACAGCATTTCCAATGAGGGTTCACCTTTACTTTTTAAGTTCTATCAGTCATTTGTTGTGGTTTTCTTCACACCTCTGCTTGGGTATGTAAAGGGTTAATTCAGAACCTGGGTTGGAAAATCCCACTGAACCAGGAAGATGGAAGCACAGGGAGTGCTCTGCTGCTGACTGTGCCTCTCCTTCCCTGTGAGAGGAAGGAGGCGGACATCTTGTGCCTCTGCCTAATGTCCCTTACTGTCCCTTGTATTAACTTACCAGCCTTTCCTTGTTGAATGGAATGCATAGCTCCACTCCTGAGTCTGTGTCTTCATGATATAAGCAGGTGGTGTCTGGGTCTGGGGGTGGTAGATACTGTTTGCTAGGTGCTTCCTTGTGCTGAGTTGCCATTTTTTGCTCTATAAGATGATCTGTGAGAAAGTGGTGTTAGGAGGAATTTCATATACAATCTTGTGTTCCCGTAAATCATGAGGGGAAAAAAAATGACCTTTCTCTCACATCCTGCTTCATGTAGACTGTGCCTAATTAAATATTTAGAGCTTCTTCGGTGTTCATTTTCTGTTGAGAGGAAGGGTATGATGCTACTACTCCCAACCACCTCAACTGAGCAGGCACTTCTGTGGCAGAACACAAAGGCCTGGGCTTCCACTGTTGTCACGGAGTCAGCAGATGGATCTTGTGATCTTTGTAAAACATCCAGCTGGCTCCTTGGATGGTTGATATGGATTTTTAAGGCCACTGAAGCTGGTAGAAGTGACAGTCACAGTGAGAATCAAGTGATCAACTTTGCTTCTGTTCCTCCTCTTGAGGCCTTCCCAGCGAGTCAGCGAGCACTGCGTTCAGTAGCAAGCAGTAAAGTCCAAATTGCAGCATGTAGATCTGTTCTTTGAGGCCACCTGTCACTAAAACCACCTCTTGTTTGGGAACATTTTTTAAAGGGTGTGTGTGTGTGTGTGTGTGTGTGTGTGTGTGTGT
>CAJQZJ010032066.1:7767063-7832543 GCA_907164525.1 Lophiomys imhausi | reverse complement strand
AAATAATTAAAAATTATCATTCACAGACAGATATTTTGTATGTTTACCTTTCATTATTTTGACACACAATCCAATTTCCTCTTATCAGCACTTCCCTGTTATCTCCCACTCTGCACTTTTAATGCCAGCTTTAAACGTGTGCAGAGCAAGGCACCTGGAGCTTATCTTCAGGTGGCAGGGGGGTGCCACACAGGTATCCCGCCAGGATGGGAGACATGCCCAGTTTTCTGCTGTGGTGTGGCCATGCGGTCCCACCCTGCATGTGCCTCCCTGTAGCACGAGGACTGTACAGACAGGAGTCAGAGTCTGTCTGCATGTGTGTTAAGAGGATGGAGTAGCCGCGTGAGCCCTACCAGGTTTTAATGACATGTATTTCTTTGTAATTAATATTCATGTGTTTTGTGCCTCCCCCACCCCTGTGTTAACACTGAACATACCTTTGCCAGGTATAAATAAGCACTTATATTTTCTCTTTTATGTCACTAATAGGGTTTTTGTTTTATTTTGGCTTGTCTTTTTTTTTTTTTTTTTTGAGAAAGAGTCATGTAGCCGTGGCTGGCCTTAAGTGCCTGATCCTCCTGCCTCAACCTCCCAAGAGCTGGAATTATAGAGATGTGTCACTATAACCAACTTAGCACTTAACATTTCCTAGCCATCCAGTATGTCTGAGATAGAGGCTTCTGACCAAAGCCAAGATGGCCCCAGGCCAAATAGGACAAATTGGAAGCCTTTCAGTCTGATCCCCTTCTGGACTCTGGTCTGGAAATCATTATGGACAGATTGATTTGTTCCTCAACTGATAGAAATCCAAACCCACCCCTGGCCCCCAAATGCCATCCCAAATCATATGAACTGACAGTAGATACATGAGACTTTTGACAGTGTACTCATTTCCTGTGAGGAGGAGAGGCATGAGCAGATACTGGTTAGGCCTGGATCTGGTGTTGGCTCAGCCATGAAGATGAGGTATACCCAAGACCTCTTTGAGCATGTGAGAACCATTGTACTCAAAGCGTGGCTAAAGATGACAAGTTGCCTGAGTTCTAGCATCAGAAAACCCCAGGCCTCTTTGAGACATCTACCCACTCATCTACTGAATCCAGATGTTTTGCCAGGGAAGGGACAAGAGATGGTCTTTGCACCCCAGGCTGGTCTCAAATTCACTTGTAGCTATTTAGATGAAGATGGCTTTGAACTCGTCTTTCTGCCTTTACTTTTCAAGTTCTGAGATTGTAGGCATGTACCATCCATCATACCCAGCTTTGAATACCTCGATTTCAACACAGGAAGAATTAGTAGGAAAAACTTTACCCACCTCTTTCCTCCTGTCCCCAAATTTTTATTTCTTGTCCGCAACTCAGATACTACCAATTTAATGGATTGAGGGAGGCTGCATTGTTTTTTTCCCCCCAGAAAAGCTTGACAAGGGTATTCAACATAATCTGAAAGAAAAATACATCTATTGGAGAGAAACTTCCCTGAAAATACATATTTTGCAAATATCTAAATAGAAGAAGAAAATAAGCAATGTCTTCCTTATGTCCATTCTCCAATGTTCTTAGATACCCTTTGACATTCTGTACTGTGAGCTCTCTTTAATAACTCAAAAATATTTATTGAAATGTTAAATGTTTCTTTACTTTAAAACGCTTGGCATAGATTCACCTTTTGTTTGTTTTTATGTCAGGTAGTATAAGAATGGAGAGATGGCTCAGCCGTTAAACACAGCCCAGAACCAAAAGGACAGTAGTTTACCAAAAGAATAATATCTCTCCTTTAGAAAATGAGCTCATTTGCTTAACGTTCATTTCTTGGCAGTTCTTGGATGTTCTTTAACCACCCTGATAGAAGGGGCTTCAACCAACGGCCTGGTCCTTTTGGCTTTGTCTCTGGTTCTTGTCCAAACTACTTCTTCCCCTTCGGTCTTTCCAAGAAGCCCTGACTCCCTGTCTTGCCTCCTCAGGGAGCCACATTCGCCATGTGTCAGGCTCGGCTCTGTAGCTGTATCTCGGGTTACTTATTGTGTCCCTGGTTGAATGAACTTACCTCTGAGTGTCTAGAAAACTATGTATTCATTTAACCCTGCAGTGAACTGCCACCTTCCCTTCCGGTCTGTTAAGCATGTTCTGTCCCTTCCTCCCCATACTGGTCGATTGTTGTCATTTTTGTAACAAACACCTGACAAAAGCAACTTTAGGAAGGAAGGTTTACTGTGGCTCACAGTTTGAAGGCGCATAATCCATCATGGCAGGGAAGGCATGACTGTAGAACATGAGGTAGCCTCGCATATCCAGTCAGGAAGCAGAAAGATGAATGATGGTGCTCACTTCATTTTCTCATTTTTATTGAATTAAAGACCCCAGTCCCTGGAATGGTGCTGCCCACATTGAAGAGGTTTACCTCAGCTAACTGGTTTAGACATTTCTTCAAAGACATGCCAAGAAGATTGTCTCCTGGCTGACTCCAATCCTGTCATGTTGACACTCACACTGACCTCTCTGTAGGTTTCCTCTCGCACATGCTCTTGCTGGGATGGAATCATCTACTCATTTTGTCCTCTTTTTCCTTCATGACACTGGATTTCCCGCTGCACCTCCACTGGGGAATTACAAGTTCAGTGGACAGCACACTTCAGCCTTTCATCTGTAAATTGAAGGCTGTTCTTAAAGGCACTCTTGGTCAGCTGTTGAGCACACGCCCTTAGGAAACGTGCATGTGCGCTAATTTCCACAGGCTTGATGTTCTATCTGTCCTTTGAAAAGTAGTTAACCTGCCACCCATTGAAATGGTTTGGTATATGCCGCCTTTGGGTGCCAGTTAGTAAAGGACACCCCGTGAACTGGAGCACTACTCATGAGTAGAATTCTGTGCTTTTCCTTGCTGTGAGACATTTGGAGAGCCATTACTGGGGTAATCATCCTAGAAGAAGCAAACACAGACTTCATACAGCTTTGTTGTCACTGGAGGGAAGGAGCATTTAGTTGTCATGTTAGAAACAGAGAGAGAGAGGATGGATGGATGGATGGATGGATGGATGGATGGGGATTGTTTGGTTTCATGTCATTGGTCACCTTAAAAGCACCCTAACTTGGCAGGTTAACCCTCTAAGCCAGTTGGAGTCAGAAGGGAGGAAAAGGTGGCAGAGGCAGTCAGGCACATCAAGCTCTCTTTCTGCCTGAGTGGCTGACTTTTAACACATACTTCCTACTTTTGTGTCCTTTTGTGTTTCTAGTCAGACTTAAAATTCTTTTCAATTTATTATTATTATTATTATTATTATTATTATTATTATTATGTGTGTGTGTGCATGCCTGATATTGGAGGGTGGGGCATGCACACCATGGTATGTAACTGAAGGCTGAAGGGCTCTGTGATGTTTGTTCTCTTCATCCCCCTTTTACGTGGGTTCTGGAGGATCAAACTCATGTGTCCAGGCTTGAGCAGCAAGTACCTTTACCCACTATCCTATCTTGCCAGTCCCAGGGTTTGTTTTTTTTTTTTTTGTTTTTTTTTTAATATCGTGCCCTCTGAGCTGGTAACATTGTTGATTGAAAATCTCCTGTGGGACATGAGAAACCTGGGTTGCTGGTGCTCTTGGGTGTAATGTGTTAGATAATACCACTTCACTTGCGAGATCTGTGCTGTGCCCAGAACATTCTGTTCAAATAACCCAGGTTCTCTTAAAGCTACGAAATGAAGTCCTGCGCCAGCAAGGGTGAAGAGAATGAACTGGTTGTAAGATAACACCACTGGGTTTGTGCAGCCACTCCCAAAACGTTGTCGTAAGGGGGCAGGGGTCTGCTAAGTTGCTTGCTTTGTGCCTAAGGCACATTTTGTATATCCAGAATTTAGGAATGCTTAATTTTTCTATGTAAATCTCTCCCCTTCTTTTAAGGTTGCAGGTGTTGTTGGCCGCGCAGACCTCCTGTGTGCCCTGTTCTTCTTGTTATCTTTCCTTGGCTACTGTCAAGCGTTTAAAGAAAGTAAGCATTGTGTTTGCTTTTCTTACTTGTGTCTTGAATGATAGTGAATTAGTCTGTTCACATAAGGTTGTGAGGCTCAGCAGGTCAAAGGTTAGACTCTGCACATATGTTTATCTCATTACCATTTTCATAATGCCACATTCTAGATCAATTTTACAACAGAGCCCTGAGCAGAACTACTGAAGCACCTGTGTTGGGGGTGGGGTTTATCTTCAGCAAAATTGCATGTCCCAGCTTGGGATTCTTTAGGGATCTTACGTGTTTATGGCCAAGCCGCCCCTTCATAATGCCCAGCGGTGGATTGAACCAGCCCTACAGTTCTTCACTCCGTTGTTCCTCCCCCTTCCTTGCACGTGGGCTAGACCTGAGCTCGGCTGTGTCTCTGGTTCTTGCATCTCCATTGCCACACGGGGAGGAAGGCTCTGTCCCCATGTTGGTGACGTCTACTTGATCTACTTGAGTCGGCAGGACAACCCCTCATACCCTTATGTCATTTTTTTTTTTTATTCTGCTGAGAGAAAAAACACTGCACATCAGTTGATCAGAGTCTGGGACCAGTGAATGCAAAACCTTAAAGTGGAGAGAGGGGCAAGGGTAGGTTCTCTGCCTGAGAGCCGAGGTGAACACAGCAGGAGGGCACGCCTCCCCACTAAGCACAGGGCATGCTGAGAGGCTCTGGGAGGTTGCCCCTGCCTCAGTCCCACAGCAAAGCTGAGCGAGATACCAGCACCAAGATTGTGACTCAGGAATGGCTCCCCTCACGGACATGTTTATTGCAGGATAATGTCACTGTGTGTTCTAACACTGGCTGTTCAGTCAGAATCTGCAGGTACGTAAGGTAGGAGGAGCCTCTCAGCATTCAGACTTTTCCCCAAGACTTGAGATTGTGTTCAGAAATGTCTCTTCAGTCATCATTATTAATCTTGATATAAATTCCAAAAAACAACTACCTGCAGTTATGAGTGAATTTCACAGGCACCAGAGGTGCTTTTTGAAGAAAGTATTTATATTACATATTAAGTATTTAATATCAATAGATTTACCATGTAGGATGTGTCATATGGAACCTCCCACTGCTTTTAGACATTGCTCTGTGAAGTCATAGGGAAAATCATTACAATGCTAGAGATCCTTCCATTGAGTGAACTGATAAGCCTGTTAGGCTTTTAGAACGGAATGTTCTTTCAGAGTGGTGAAAACAAGTAAAGCTGCTAGATTCTTTACTACCCGGATTCTTTACTATTTCTGTTTCCATTCATGAGTTTGAGCATTAGTATTTATATTATATATGCCTGCCTGTATGTGTATCTGTCTTGAGTTCCTTTATAATCATAAAATTGTTTCTAAGGGCCATCCATACAGAAAGTAATTGGTTTATGAAGCCTTTGGGGTTAGGAGTTTAGCTTGGTAGTGGATCACTTTTTTGGCATAGGCGAGGCCTCAGGTTCTATTCCTAGTGCTGAAAAGTCAAAATAAATACACATGAAGTCTTTAGAAACTGATGAGGGTGTAGGTTCCTGAGTGTGAGATGCTTCTCAGTTAATTCATAGTTTGATTCCTGGGAAGTTGGTGAAGAACTGCTCACCATGTAACCTTTCTTTTTTGGTCCAGTGACACTATTTTAGCATTTATACTGCATTTATTTTAGCATGAGAAAGAGATGGTTAGGTGTTGAGTTTATAAATATCTTCAATAAAGCTAACCTGGACGTGTTTCGGGTTTACAGATCAGCAGTGGCGGCAGTAAGAAGACAAAAGGATGGGTGTGGGGTCTGTCCCAGAAGCCCTCTGTCCACCTCTTGTCTGTCTCCAGTTCATCTCCCTGGAATCTGTTTACTGACTAACCTGAACTAATTTTAGGACAGGAAAGAGTGGATCAAACGGAGCCCATGGAGTGGCCTCCAGCTTGGCCTCTCATGCTTTGCTGTCACTTGGTCTTTAAAAGCATGAAGCTGCCATAGTTGGTGCACTCTCTCGGGCCTCAGTGTCCTTAGTTACTCTCAGTCTCGTTTGTATCTCTGCATCCTTTCTGACCCCTGACTGTTCCCTTGCCCTGGCAGGCTGGAGCTGGAGATATCACAGTTACTGCAGAGTTTAAAGTGGGTGGCTGAAATCCCCGTCTCTCAGTCTTCATCGCTGAGGTTGGAAGTCTGCCTTGCACTTCTCTGGAAAGTCTAGAGGTTCCAAGTAGCCCGAGAAGGTCTTAGATATTCTCTGACTAGTTTGTTTGTTTGTGTGTGTGCAGGACGCCCCTCTGTCTCATTCAAACAGTCCTAGGCCTGACTCCCACTGTAGTCACCTGAGGACTTTATGTCCTGACAAGCAGCCTGCCTTGCTCCTCTGGACCCATGGCTGAACCCTTCACTGCCCAGCCACTCGGTCTTCTTGTCAGAGCTCCGACCCTCTCCATTTGTCTCCTGACAAAGGTCCCCATGTTTTCAATACCTGTTTTGTGTTTTTTGTGATTTTTCTTGACTCCTTTTTCAAGCATCTTTAAGCACAGTGTTGGTGTTCAGCTTAGCTTATGTGACACCTAAGACCTGTCTCTTCTTATGTGACACCTAAGACCTGTCTCTTCTAAGCGGTGTCCAGAGAGTCCAGAAGCCTCTACAGAGGAAGAACAATAAGTTCCCGTGCTCTGTGATGCTGTTCCAAAGTGTCACAGGGACTTACCAACTTAGATCGTCCATTCCCTCACCAGTCAGCCACATTTAAAAAGCATTCCCTTAAATAAGCTAAGTGATTTAATCTAACATTTTAAAAAGGAATAGCCAAGTAAACTTGGGAAAGTTGAAGAAAGGTATTGAAAAATATATACAGTCACTAATTAACCATATGTAACAATTAAAAATTGTTCATGTGTGTCTATGACCATCTTGCATTGAGCATGCGCACAGTCTCATCTAAAAGTGTTTATTTGGAAATATTATAAAACAGCCATTTTACAAATGTAATTAAAAATAAAAGGAAAGCTGAAACATCATTAGAAAAGTGGAAGCCATAAAATTTAAGAAATACATTAAATGTTAGAATTTTTATAATGCTATATAATAGTATGTTTTTTGGTTTTTTAACATTTCTTTTTTTTATTGAAAAGAAATTTTATTTTGTGAATTTCACATCATGCACCTTGTTCCTTCCCATCTCCCACCTCCCCTCAGACCCATTCTCCACCCTTGCAATATGTCCCAGCATAAAAAATAACAGCTCATTGTGGAAGCTGCAGTATATCTCAGTATATCCCACAATATTCCCCTTTCTCCACACATTCTGTTTACAAATGTTCATTATAATGACTCCTTGGTCTGGTACAAGACCTCTGGTTTCTGCTACTCTGTTAGTACTGGAACCTCACTGGAACTCCTCTCAGATATCCCCTAATTGTCCTGTGTCATGGAGATCCTGCAGGTTGTGGAACTGACCTCTTCTTGCACTCCAGCAGTTCATCCATGGGATAGATGTTGGGGTGGGCCAACTCAAAGCCCTGAATCTGGACCTGTAACCCCCACTTGCAGGGCCAGTTCTGCCATGGAAAGGTGCAGGGCCTGCTCTCCTGAGTGCTGCAGCATGTGCTGGGCAGGGACAGCTCTCCTGCTCTTGTGACCCCATCTGAGCCAAATCTCACCCCAGGGCTGGATCTCCACAACCCCCACATCCAGGGCCAGGCAGAGTTCTTGTAGTTTCTGGCTTGTTTCCTGTCCTGGGAGCCCATCTGGCGCTTGCCTGGTACTGATATGGTAGTCATCACTGGCTACCCCATGGTGCCAAAGTGGTGTTGGTATCCAGCTTGCTTCCCCCCCCCCAGGAATGTTAGGCTACTATTCATTCAAATATTCATAGGTCAGAACACTGAATGTAAATATAGCCTCTCTCTTCTCTACCACCTACTGATCCACATGTGACATAGCAGTCACATCTGCAATGCCTCTAGAAGGAGGGCCCCATTTATTTATTTCTTCAAGTTCCATCTCAATCACAGTCCCCTCTTCCCAGTTCCACCCTCCTACCCTCTTCCTTCTCTCCTTCCTATCTGCTTTTTTTTAATTTAAGGTGTATCTCTTCCCCCCACAATTCCCCTTTTTAGTCCAATAAAAGGTTCTTTTTCTTTTTTTTTAATTTTTTTATTTCTTCAAGTTACATCTCAATCGCAGTCCCCTCCCTATTCCCCCTCCAGTCCCACCCTCCCACCCTCAACCCCCCATCCTCTTCCCCTTTTTTTTTCTTTTAAGTTTAAGGTATATCTTATTTCCCCTTACAGTTTCCCCTTTCAGTCCAACAAATGGCTCTTTCTCTTATAATAATAAATACAATACAGTACAACAGAGGTAATTAGGCCACAGTTATGAGGGTTATATGGCTTAGCATACATTCCCAATGACCAGTCCATATGTATTTGGTACCTGACTTAACTTTCTACTATCTAAACATCTCCATGAGTTTAAAGTTCTATATCTGACTCAACATTCATACTAATTGCAACACAATTTTAAAAGTATCTTCTTAGATGTATAACACTCTCTTGACTCCTAAACAACTCAAAATTTAATTATGAGACTCTATCTATCTGTTCTTCAATCACCTCAGAGACCTGAGAGGGATAAATAAAGGTTCTTTTTCTTATAACAATAAATATAATACAAAACAATGAGAATAATTAGGCCACAATTATGAAAATTATAAGGTGTAACATACATTCTCAATGTCCAGTCCATATATATTTGACAATTGACCTTAATATTCTATTATCTATCTTGATGAGTTTAAAGTTCTATACCTAACTCAGTTTCCATCCTAACTTGCATTACCAACTTAAAAACATCTTCTTATACCTAAAACATCCTTTTAATTCCTAAACAACTTAAAATTTAACTGTGAGACTATAACTATCCAGTCTTCAACTACATTTTAGTCGTCACTATTGCTTTACAATATTCAATTTTATGGTTATAAATTTTCCTTTGACTACAACGGCATCGGCATTCTACATCTATGAATACATCATGTTTATTTCACCATTTTAAACAAGCTTATCATCTGTAAACTTATTCTATAATCCAAAATATATTAGGTTTTAAAACAAAGAGTGAATTTTTTCACTACCCATCATTCATTAATTTTATCACAATGAATATACCTAGTATAATCTCTACTTTTGGAAGAAATTGAGACTTTTTGTGTCTATTATTATTCATTTGTGTGTGAATTTTCTATGTGTTTTAGGGTGAGGGAGACCCTTGTTTTCTTTGTTAGTAATAGATAAATAAAAATATAGAATTAAGATTTAAAAAAAAGTATTTCCTGTACCAGGTCCTGTGCCTAACACTGCACAACCTAGAAACATGAAGTTCATACAGCCCCATGGGGGACATTTATAGTCTCATGTGTATTATATGAATAGGTGTATTCACACACACACGTCATACTTACGTATGTAATCATTTTTCACGTGGTAGAGTTCATACCCGGGGATTTTGCATGTTCTAGTCAACTGCTCCACTTGGCCACTCCGGGATGCTCTGATTAACATACCGCTTGTGTTATTTATCATGCCCAAGCAGCTGGGGATGACCCCTTCTCCACTCCTCTTCCTGACCTGTGCCCTCTCTATCTCTCTGCATGTGCTCAAAAAAGGACCACCTATTTCGTGGTCACACCCCCTAAATAGGTGGGGGTGACCTTTGTACCACGATCACCTTTGACATTCTTTCGGTCCAGCTTTCTGTATTAAGGAGCATTTGAGTGTCTACAGTTCCTTACTTCATATGTCATCGAGGGGTTCTTTCCTCTAGCTGGTCAGTGCAAGTGAACACAGGCCAACCAGTCCTCAGGGACTCATGCCGTAGCTTGATGTTTAAGGCACCCAGCTTAAAGACTTTGTACTTTGAGAATTTGAAAATATAAAGTCAGCCAAAAGGAGATTCGGTTTTAGTTACACACAAACTTGCCATTCGAGAGAGGTTTTTATGTTGGAACTGAGGTAATACTGTTTCATAAGGGAACAGACGTGGGGTTCTCTGAATTACGCTTTAGCTAGCTAGAAGGCTGAGCGGCTGCAGCTCCTTTTTGGGACCCTCATTCATTAGCTTTCTTTACAGGCACGGTCTGTATTATTATAAAGTCTGAATGAATTTTAACTGCCTGAGTTTATTAGTAGGCAGCTCTGCTAAGCTCTGACGTCCTGGCATTTCAGGAAATGGAGGAAAATCTACTCACTGTCATTTTCAGGGCTTCGCTTGGTTTCCCTTTCCTTTACTGTGTGTGTATTTGTGTGTGTGTGTGTGTGTGTGTGTGTGTGTGTGTGTGTGTGTGTATCACATAAGGTCTTTTGGAACAGAATTTTTCTTTAATTTAAAATGTCCTTACAAAGGCATCAAACATCTACTTTAAAAAAAAAATCATTAAATCAGATGAGTTGAAGGTGTGTGGGTTTTTTTTTTAAGTACCCAAACCAATAAAGTGCTATTCTCATGAGATATTTTTGTCAATATTGAAAGCTCTTTTAAAGCCTGGTATTTCAGAATGAAGACAGATAAGCCCTGTACAGTAAGCTTGCTAAAATGGTGGAAACAATCCCATTCTTGAACTCATGTAAGGAGGAGGGATCTTCCAGAGAAGGGTGGTCTTGTCCCATTGCTACAGCACACACTGTCAGTTCTCAGCTCAGCCAAATGTCAGCAAGATCTGAGAGCCTGTTTGCTTTTAATTCTTAAGTCCTTTTCACTCTGTTGCTGTCTTGTTGTTCAGCCAGGAAACTAGAGTTTTCATTTCCTTGCATTTTGTTTAAGATATGTTTTTTTCTTTGACTTAAAATCATGATGCTTAAAAAATAACCCTAGCCAATTGGGTGACTCACACCTGTCCTCCTAATACTCTGGAGGCAGAGGCAGGGGGCTTGCAAGTTTTGAGGCTGGCTTAGACTACAGTCTAAGAACTTGCTTTGAAACAATAAATAAAATAGTTAAATGCCTAACTGTGTCATACTGACACCTGTTTCTAGGTCTGGGGTCATTGCTGATGGGCTGTTGAGCATAGTATTCATTTCTATCTTTCTCTGCCTTCATTTTCCTTGGCTCCTCCCTTGCTTGAATTTCTTCACCTGGTCCCCTGTCTGAGGACAGCAAGCCTGACTCTCACTCTACACAGGGAAGCAGGCTTGGTTGGTTTCAGCACTTGGAACGTGAGTCTGATGCTCATTGTGTAGTTCTGGCAGCCACAAAGCTGGGGCCACCTGTCGTGATGGCACGGTTCCCACGCACGCCACGGAGTGCCAGCTTCGCTCAGCGGAGCTGCCAGGCAGAGGGTGGTGAAGAGAGCTGGCTTGTACAATGTGCTGCTTTTGCTGAAAGGAGGGCTTCTCTCTGGAAGGAGGGCCAAGCCAGAGGCACGTGCTTCATTAAATTGGTCACATCTGTTGGCACTTGAGTGTTAGTGCTGACAAGTGTCTTTCTGCTGGTTGGAGTTTTTCCCTTCACTCCTTCAGCGTTTGCCTCCATTGACCTGTGGGACTGTGTCGTCTTAGATAATAGAGACATGGGCTGAGGCAGATCTCCCATGATCTGGACCTGAAGTGCTTGTTGTGCTAGGTGATTATCCTGGAGAGGGGTCTTCCTCTAGATGAGAGATACAGAATCGTTACGAATGGCTTTGTCATGCTCTCCTGTATCTTCTGAGCTGAAAATCTAGCAGTCGACAAAGCCGGGTCATGAACTCCAGGAAAGGTGCTTCAACAGAGCTGTGTTCAAGTCAGAATTGCCTGTCTTAGGGAAGACTTTATTTCTGCACAAAGATTATCCATAAGTGTGGAAGCACCATTTGCTTTAAGGTTTATTTTTACTGTTTTTCACAGTTGCTTCTAGGTTTAAAATTAATCCATTTTCCATATGCTTTTTATATTACATATTTTTAAAAATTAACCTCTTACGGGATGGGGATACTTCCATCCTGAAGAAGTTTGAAGGCTAAATTAAAAATGAAAAGACTTCCAACTATATTTGTTCACACTGAGAAGATTACTAACTTTTTGGTATTATTGTATAATTGCATAAGAAATGTGGCCATATAAAGGACTTCTAATAAACACGGAACGAAAAGAAACTGTTAACCCGATACTGTGTGCAAGGTGGTCTAGTGTTTCTGTCCCTGTACTGAAATATTCATAGTTGGAATGAGAGTTGCTGGCATCTGTTGACTGGTTAAAAACAGTGACAAAAACATGAAGTCCAAATTCACCTAAGTTATTTTGCATATTGGCCTGATCAGCAGTAGTTGCTTTGATAAATCAGGATTAAAAGTCTTAATTTAGGGGAATTGCATGGCTAAAACTATATTAGACAGGGTTGTCCCAGAACTCAGAACCAGTTTCTCAGTTTAAGTTTTTACCCACTCTGTAATATACACATTTTTGCCAATGCTGTGTATGTTATCTGACCTTGGTTTATAATGCACAGACATACTGCATATTTGTGAAGAAAACCTCCTTGATTTAAATGATATTATTTATTAATATATTATTTTGTGTACATGTGCCGAGTGTGTGTATTTGTACCACCACATGCAGGCAAGCACATGTGTGCAAAAGCCAGAGGGCATTGGGTCCTCTAGAACTGGAGTTACAGGTGGTGTGAGATGCCTCATATGGATGGTGGAAATGAAACCTGAGTCGCCTGGAAGACCGCTGAGCCAGCCATCTTCCCAGCCCAGGCAATGGGGCTTTCAAAGGTCAAGTTTTCCAGTTTGGATTCTGGACACCCTAGCATACATGCACGCTTAGTCATATGTCTCCTGGTAAATACTGATGGCTCCGTGGCAAAGAGTAGATGAGCGAAAGTTGGATTTAAATCAGCAGACTCGTTTCATAATTTGCAAGGTTTCAGAGGTGCGGTTGGAATACAGACACAGCAATGTGCAGGGTCTTGCCTCTGTGAGCTGAGATGAAGTCTGTGATGTGGTAGAAATGTAACAGGGACATACTTGTTCTTTTCAGTTTTCTGGTGTCTAAGTTACAGAAGGAAACAAGTGGGCTGGGAATGTAGCTTAGCTGGTAAGGGGCTTGCATACCGTGCCCTGGATTCAGGCCCCTGGTCCACAAGAACCAGGCCTGTAGTCTCAGCACTCCAGAGATGGAAGCAAGAGGATCAGAAATCCAGGATCATCCTGTACCATATAGTGTGTGTGAGGCCACGCTGGGATATGTCCCTGTCTTAAAAAGAAAAAAAAAAGGAATGAGATGAATTTTGGTCCATCAAAAATAGGATTTTATATGGAATCAGTATGAAAGTGTAAAGTACTGAACATTCCTTTTCATACAGAGCCTTCAGAATCTTGTGGTGTTGCGGTGGGACTAGAAAAGTCCAAGTGCTTTAATGACCTGCTCTTTAGGAAGTAGTAGGTCTGGAGTGTGGCTTTCTGCGGGTGAAGCTGTCAACTAGGCTAACTAAAGTGTTGCCTTTGATCTTTTTTTGTTTGGTTTTTCCAGACAGGGTTTCTCTGTGTAACAGCTCTGACTGTCCTGCACTCGCTTTGTAGACCAGGCTGGCCTTGAACTCACAGTGATTTGCCTGCCTCTGCCTCCTGAGTGCTGGGATTAAAGGTGTGCGCCACCACACCCGGCGCCTTTGATCTTAAATTGCCACTAATTTCAGAGACAATACCTAGTAGTACACGGTTCCTGGACCTGAAGTAACTTCAGCAGAGAAGCAGTGTCTTTGCCTTGTAGGTTTTTGTCCTGGGTGTGTGATATCAGAAGCACAATTTTGGAAAAAAGTATTCAGATAGCAATTAACCTAGTCCTAAGTGCACAACCTAAGGCACGTTTACATCGGGATTTTTTGCAATGTACATCTGGCTTCTTTTACAAGAATGGGTACTGTTGACCTGGAGGCAGTGCCCAAGAGTTAGCGTCTAGGCCCCATGGGTATCAGGATAGGTTTTATGGCCTGGAAGCGGTGCTCAAGATTTAGGGGGAAAAGATCTGGGATAAGTAAAAGTAGAAATTCTGGAAGATTAGGTAGAACCTATCCCGTCAGACAGCAAAGGATCACCAGGTTGTAAAACTACATCATTCCTGGAATTCCAGGAGCAGCAGCTAAGCACCTCCTTCCATTGACGAGGTCAGCTGTGTGTTTAACTTTCCTGGCTTCTCCCGTGCTTATCTGTGTGCACACGGACTTTTTGTCCTCTACAACAGTCCATTGTTGAAGGGAGTCTGGGCAGGAGCCTAGTGGCTTGCTTCTCCTGAGTTGCTCAGCCTGATTGGCCACACAACCCATGAGCACCAGCCCAGGGACAGCACTGCTTACAATGAGCTGGCCCTCCCACATCAGTCATTAATCAAGACAATACCCAACAGATAAATCTGTCTGACGGAGGCATGAACTTCATTTTGACACGCACAAAATGTTTAGCTTTGTGTTAACAGGGCGCCTTTAAGAGTTATTTCTGTGACTCAACATTCATACTATCTTGCAACACACTTTTAAGAGTATCTTCTTAGATCTATAACACCCTCTTGATTCCTAAACAGTTCAAAATTTAACTATGAGACTCTAGCTGTCTGTTCTTCAACCACCTCAGAGACCTGAGAGGGATAAATATATTTGCTTATATAGGAAGTGCAGGGCCTGCAGCTTCCAAAACTAAGAAAGAACATACCAATGATTGCCTGGACAGTTCCCATTTTCTCTCCATACATTCCAGCATCAATCTTCAGCCTTTGGGTCCTGTTTCTCTGACAGACATTTGTTGTAGAGCAGGGATTATGAAGGACTTACCTACCCTGTCTTGGCAGAGTTAGGCTGTCGACTTCCCTTCTACCAAGTTTTGTCCTTTTTGGACAGCAGTCTGTCTGCAGTTGGTGCAAGGGGTTTTTTCATGCCAAGAGAAAGGCTTGCCACTAATTCAACCATCTTACAGTGGAGGTTCTTCGATGCTTATCTTCTACTTGGAGTAGAATAGGGGGTGCTGTCAGGCGCTGATATGTCTCGATATAAAAGAAAATCTTGATTTAAGATAACATCTTTGAATGCCATATTCTGCAGATCTCTAGGGGTTTTTGAAGATGCCCTATCCATCTATCCATATAGACCTTTAAACTCATGGAGTTGGTTAGATAGTAGAATGTTAAAGTCAGGGGCCAAATATGTATAAACTGGACATTGGGAAGGTATACTGGGCCAATTTACTCTCATAAATGTGGCATATTTATATCTATTGTTTTGTATAATACTTACTGTTATAAGAGAAGGAACCATCTGTTGGACTGAAAGGGGAAACTTCTGGGGGGAAGAGGGTGGAAGGGCGGGATAGGAAGGGGGAACAGGGAGGGGTTTGTTACTGAGATGTAACTTGAAGAAAAAAAAATAAAGTATTTAAAAAAAAAAGAGTTATTTCTGCATGTTTTAACCAGGAAACTGGGAATTTGTTTCCTATTACACCCCCGTTGGGGGGGAGAGCATATTACTTTTAGGTGAAAAGTATGAAGTGAGAATGATTTATAAGTCAAATTCATAAAAAATATAGGTAAAATAGAATTGGTAGTGAAAGTAAAATCCAAGGCAAAGTCCCCAGTTTGAGAATGGTTTTGCTAAGTGTAACAGCTCATCAAGATATGCAGACTTCTGGGCAGGGGAATCTCACTGTGTAATGTTTTCTATTTGCAAGTTCTTTACATAAAGTTTTAACAATTAAAAAAAAGTCAAGCACTGTGAGGGGAGTTAGATTAATGTAAATTAGATTTAGTAAATATCTAGGGGTTTCTGATACAGTTTCTTAATCCGGGACATGAAGATCAACTTGGCTGTGGGCAATTAGTTTATCAGCTTATGAACTAAAAACAAGGTTGAAGCCAGGTGAAACGAAAGGGGAGTCTCTATGGACTAAACACAAGGTTTATGGCCTGGCATTTTTTTCAGCTGCTAAGTGGGCGGAGCCCAGATTAGGCTGAAGCAGGTGGAACAAGGAGAGATCCTATTTAGGGACAAGTGGATGAACCTGGGAGAGCCCCAGTCTAGAGAGCTCTGATGCTAGCGAGTCCTCACACTAGAAAGGACAATGAGTAGTCTGTACCCTCTCATGGGGAAAGTGCTGGTGGACTGATGGCCAGATCTCCCTGAGGCAGAAAGAAGCTGGTGAGCAGAGAAGGCCTCAGCAAGACAGCAAAAAGCCAAGGACTAAACCCTGTGGCTCAGCTTTTGCCTAGAGGGGTTTGACCTGTCCAAACAGTGGCCTGAACGGAACTGTGGCCAGCTTTAAAGACTGAGGCAGAGCTGCTGAGTGGCTAATGCAAACTGAATAGGTTGGCTTACGGCCTGCTGAGGCCTTTCAGAGAGAAGAAAGCCTCAAGCCTCATTTAAGGTGAGGCTGCCATAGCTAATTTACCCTAAAGGACTAACGTCTGAGATATTCCTGAAGAAAGACTGTTGACTAAGTGCCTTAAAGAATCTACTCCTGAGGTGTTCCTGACAACTGAGGACCTGCCCAGAGACTGTATCCTTCTAAAAGGTTAGGAAACTAGTTGCTATAGTTATCAGTAGGTTTAGTGGTTGGGTAACAGGGGTTGTAGGCATTCATAAGGCTAGTAGTTAGGTAAGTGTTTATAGTTACTAATAAATACATATTGGATAATTGAAAAGGTTCGGCTTCAAAGCACACGTAACACGTTGAGGTAGAGCAGAACAGGTGTGTCAGCTTCTGTAGGACAGTTAGGCTTAGGTTTAGTGAACACGAGTACAATGTGATGGAGGGGGATTGAGTACCTCCTGCTGGGCCTGGAGCATGCAAAGCCTCAAATCAAGAGTCCTGCTTAGTGTGGCGGCTTCTGGTCATGGTGGTGATTCTAACTGTGATCTTTGACACACACACACACACGTGTGTGTATATATAGTCATTTAAAAAAAATAAAACCAGTCTTCATATATTTGTGGTTCTGAGCCTAGCCTTTAATGGTTGGGCCATCTCTCCAGCCACCCCCCCCCCAAAAAAAAAACAGTCTTCATTTGTTTGATAGAACTAGATAAATATATAATGGTTCTTAGTGGAGAACTGTTGACTTCCAGGCCCTCTGCCACCTGAACAGCTTGGAGCTAAGGCAAGCTTGTGCTCAGCATAAGGAATAATATTCCTGATGGATAAGAGCTTAAGAGGGAAACGGAGTGTGTTAGATGTTTGTGCCTGTACTGAAGTTACTGGAGTCAAGGCTGGGTGGCCCCCTGCTGGAAGCACCCTGGAAATATGTTGTCACTACAGAATCAGTTGGTCAGTACAGTTCTCAGTTGCTCCTCCAAGGCTGGCAAGGTGCCAGCAAGGTAACTCAATGCAAGCTTGCTGCCAGGGGTGATGGCTGTGGGTCTATAGAGTGTCCAAAAGGTCTGGGACACATATTAAAAGGGCCTATGTCTTGCTAGTTGACATTGTCGGGATTCCTGACTCAAGAGGCCTGAGTGGGTTGTAATTCCTCATTTTTAGCAAGATCTAAGCTCAGGCTCCAGGACCTGAACGCTGAGTAGCACTGGGTGAGGGCAGTGGTTTCCCCATGGGCATAATTCCCCTTACCAAGGTCATTTGACAGTGTCTGTGACACAGTTGACGGGAGATGCTCCCGCCATCTAATGAGGAGAAGTGCACCTAAATTTTTTATAAGTATCATTGTCCCACAACAAACCATCAAACAACCAAATGTCAATGTTGAGAAATTCTCATCTGGCACAATAACAGAAAATCCAGCGTCTATGATACACTGGAGATATCCTGATGGATTGTGGGTTGTGATTATGGCAGTTTATAGGCTGTGGTTCCTCCTAACTTGATCTGAGGGCTCTGTTAAGGATGCCAACCCACACAGGCAATCAGGCGGTTTGCTGCTCTATCTGCAGTAAAGCAAGCCTGAGAGAGTGGGGGTGTGGCTTCACAGTTTAAATGACATTTGACAGCTTTATTAGAAGGGTAGGATTTTGCCAGAGGCGTACTAGCCCAAGGGAACAGGCAACCAAAGCAAACTGGGAATCTGTTGACTTGGCTACTATGTCTGGGATGGAACATAGACCATGGAAACTAGAGGGATGCCAGGTGGTCACACTGGCAAGGCCACTAATGAAAGCCATACTCACAAGGGTCACGCCTTAGCCGGAAGGCAACAGCAGGGGTCAGTCCTGGCAGAAAATGGTGCTGCCCATGCTTTTGTGAGCTTGCAAGGGGTTCAGCTCCCTATAGACTTCATCAGCTTGACAGGTATCTCAGCCCACATACAGCAGGCATGAGGCTGAGATCACCTCCAGTGCACTCCCGGCCCCAGTGGTTATTGGCAAGACCTGAAAGATTTCCTTCCATCCTGGGGCTTTGCCAATCAGTCTTTAATAAATAACAAGACGTATATCCATCCAGTCAGAGTATGCATCAGGCGTAAGCTTTTATTGCTGGCTTCTGGAGTGAGCAATTTAATGAGAATCATGGCGTACCTTAGAAACTGCACTACATGCTTGGCATATTTTATGCCAGAGTGATGTCACCAGCCATCCCCCTTGACTATTGCAGCAAAGCCCCATGGAAATCCCACCATCCAACCTGAGGAAGTTGCAGTGGTTTGCATGCAGAGTCTGTCAGCTGATGCCTGTGGTTTCCACACCAGATCAAGTGATTTTTTTTTTAGGAGTGTCTGATGTGGTTTTTATATGTACATATGGCTAGGAACTTGGTTCTACAGTGAAAAATACAACTTCCTCACCTACTCTATTTTTTTTCTTTACTCACTAATTACTGCAATTAGTTTCTTGCATGTTTTCTGGAGGCATGTTTTGCTTTCGTGTGATTTATAACATAGTGGCCGGTCATCCTACCCTCGTTCTTCTCTCCTTTCCTGAGGTAGACTCACTATCCCATCTTAGAGATGCAGCAAATGGGGGTAACTTGCTGGATGCTGTGTGTTAACAGTGAGCAGCAGAGCAGAAATCAGATTTAAAGTTCTTGTAGTGGGACCCAGACACCCTAATGATTGGCTCTCCCAAGAGCATGCAGTGCTTATTCAGTTATGAGGGCTGAGGGGTTCAAAGAGGGGCCAGGGATGAGGCCAGGCGCCACCGTTAGCGTGGTCCTGCAGTGGCAGGTAAAAAGGAACTTGCTCCATGGGGACTCTGGGTTGTGGCATCTTTGTGGCCAGATCTTACTTAACAATGCTTCTTGATCCCTTGAGATGGGACACGTGTCCTATTTAGAGGGCATCGTCCAGCCAGAGTGCAGCACAAACACACAATGGCCCACCAGTGGTTTGGTCCAAATTGAGGTTTGAGATAGTGACTCTGTGAGGTACATACTTGCAATTTTAGTTCCTGGTGCTGGCACGGAGGAACATATAACATATAATGTGATTTATGTGTTTGTCTCCTACCAGCAGGTGGCAAGGAGGGAGCACATTCTTCTACCTTGTGGGTGTTGCTGAGTATCTTTCTGGGAGCAGTGGCCATGCTGTGCAAAGAGCAAGGGATCACTGTGCTGGTAAGAACTCAGACACAGATCTAGCCTGTCTTCTATATACATCCATTCCTTCCACTATAGAAGGCCAGCCCAGCCCACTCCTGTGGCCTCCTCTGCTTCCATGTGCCATCAGCAGCCTGAGGTTTTAGCCTTTTCTGGACCAATGGTCTTGGCTGTCATGGTGACAGCATTTTCAGATGGAGAGTTGGGAGTCTATGGGAGGTTCTTAGGGAGAGGGGCATGGTTCCTCCTGTAGAGTGGTCCCTGAGGAAAAGATGATAAAAGAATGCTTTGAGTCCCTGGGACACTCTCATGGAGTCCTACATACTACAAGGAGTTTTGCCAGCCACCAAAATCCTCCAGGCACCTACCCCCTTGACTCTTCTCACCCGAAACTGAGACTTGAGATACCTTGGCCTCAATTAAGAGTGCTAGTCCAGTTCAGGGTTCGTTTTGCTTTTGTGGTTCACTGCTCCCCTGAGCTAAATCCTCAGCCCCAGGCTTCTTCAACATTGTGTGTTTACAACCCATTTCTACCCAAGACATTTTTACACAACTCAGGGTATTAAGATAGGCTTACAAATCAAACATTTACTGATAATCAAATTTACTTTAAATCAATTCTTTGATATACCATCATTTTACCGTCTATTAAAAAAGAAAGTAAATCTGCATGCTATGAGGTGGATGTGCATATTTGTCTAACAAAATCCAATCCAATAAAACACTAATTTGATACTTAAATGCTTTTGAATGATAGGAGGAAAAGATTAAAAGTGTTTATTCTCCATAATTAAACCATTATGTTTTTGTAAGAGCAGAGAGCTGTGTTTATAAAGAAACTGTAGTTCCCAGCATGCAGGACTCCACAACCTGAGCTGAGGTGTTTCAGGCACTGTGTGGTGTGGAGTGCCCAGTGCCAAGCAAGAATGCATGTTGTGTGTTCATAACGCAGGCTTCAGTGAAACTGTGCAGTGGACCCTGGGTGAAGGCCACCACAAACACTTTGCATTCATTATGTATTTTGATTTTTGAATTAATTTTTGGTTATTGTGTATTCAGAAACTTTTTAATGTTGCCTGGTTTTTTACAGTTGATTATGCGGTCTGACCTGGGATCATGACCCACAGTTTAAGAAGCCTTGGCCTAGTTAGTCTAGTATTTAAAAAAGATGTGTAGGAACCAGTGAGATGGCTCAGCAGGTTAAGGTGACCACTGCAAGTCTGAGTTGGATCCTTGGGACCGTCATGGTGGAAGGAGAGGACGGGTTCTTACTAGCTGCCCTCAGACCTCCACACACACACCATGGACTGCATCCCCATCTACCCCAAATACGTTTCTTAGAAGGCTCTTTCTAGGCCTCGTTACTCCTGTTACAATTCTGAGAATTGAAGCCTCTGTTTGTGTGTATATAAGGCACGCATCATCTTCACATCTGTTTAGTGAAATATAAGTGAAGCCATGTTCACAGAGCAGATTCTCAGTGAAGCCATTAATGCGCGAGGGAGAAGCAGTCATTATCACCGCGTGTGCACACAATAGCCAAGTGCCGACTGTTATCACCGCGTGTGCACACAATAGCCAAGTGCCAACTGTTATCACCGCGTGTGCACACAATAGCCAAGTGCCGACTGTTATCACCGCGTGTGCACACAATAGCCAAGTTATACTGCCTCCGCTCTGCTGCCAGTTCCTAAAGGCGGCAGGAGAGGGCTCCCTGCGCAGGCAGAATATAGGCTGGGGTTGAGTCTGAGGGACAGAGACACATTAAAGCCCACTGCCCTCCTCCTCCTGCATAGCCTTTGTTGGCCTTGTATCATTACAGGAAAACTTAGAACCTAAGGTACAGGCCAAAAAATGGACAGCAAAATGGGGTAGTTGGCCATCCACCCAGGACAGTCAGAATGTGGGCTTAGCACAAGTCACAGCAAAGATTAGTGGTTTTATCGAACTCTGTCAGACAAAATTAGCAAGCAAGGATAAAGCAAAGAATTATTGTGCAAAGATCCTTAAGTCTTGAGCTAGACATGACTCAGTGACTAAACCCACTTGCTGCTCTTGCAGAAGACCAGGTTCAGTTCCCAGCAGCTCCAGGGGACCCTCTGTGGGCACCAGGCATGATATGGTACATACACACACGTAGGCAAATATTCATGCACATAAAACAAGCAAATAAGGGTTTTAAAAAGATACTTAAGTCTCCTGACTTAGTTTTTTTATTTAAAGTTTACTTTAGAAACTAGACTTAGTGACTCAAATCTGTAACACCAGTCCTCAGGAGACTGGATTAGGAGGAGTGCATGCCTGGGGCCAGCCTGGTCTACACAGTAAGTTCCAAATCAGCCTAGGCTACAACATGAGTGTCTGTCTTCAGTTTTTGCTTTTTTTGAGACAGAGTTTCTCTGTGTAGCAGCACGGGCTGTCCTGGACTCGCTCTGTAGACCAGGCTGGCCTCGAACTCACAGAGATCCACCTGCCTCTGCCTCCCAAGTGCTGGGATTAAAGGCGCACGCCACCATGCCTGGCTAGTTTTTTGGTTTTTGTTTTTTTTTTTTTTTTTAGCCTCATCACTGTTTAACTTTGTCACTTATTAACATAATTAATGAGCCAGTTGATATGAATGGTAGGCATTGAGCAGCACCCCCACCTGTAACTGAGTCTCTATTAGTTGTCCTAAAATGCCTGTGGGGGTTGGTAGGCTCTCCGGGACAGAATTATTCTAGGGAGGGCCACAGCCCTGAGACCGGATGCTAATACAAGTGTGGCCTAAGGACCAGTAGCATCCCAGAGCTGGTTAGTTCAGCATCTCCGCCAAGCTCCCCCCCCAAGCCTGCTGAGCAGGAATCTCACTTAGCCAGGTCTGTGGGTTGCTCCAGAATTTATTAACGTATTAGAAGCACTGAAGTTTAGGTTTGGTGCTTCCTCTAACTTGGATGGAGAAGTGAGTGCCGATCTTGTATTTGGCTCAGTCCTGATCACGTGACTGTAGTACCCCCCCCCCACACACACACACACAGTTCCACAGCCCCAGCAGAGAAGGAAACGGCATGAGAAGGTAGTAGCAGCAGAGTTCCTGTCTTCTGGAAAACAGTTTACAGTCGAGCAGAGATGGTCTTCTGTGACCCATGATGATCATGTGTTATATTAGTGAATAAAATCAGGATTCTCTGAGATGTTTAACCCGGCAGTGACCTGTAAATTCTGTAAATTGGTTAATTAGTGACTCCTAGCATTTGTGGGGGAGAGTTAAGCAGTGGTGTCATCCCTGTTCTGAAAACCACAAATTACTACTGGCTTCTGATGATTTCTGATCTTCTTTGCTACAAAACCCCATATTAAAAAGAGCCCAGCCATGTAGAGGCAGCTTTGACCCAATACACTGTGGATATTCAGACTCCTTTATGCAGACGGGGCAGGGGTTCCAATAGACGGTAGTGCCTACCAAAGAGACATTTACAGAAAGTCATCCACAGAGTAAAGACTAGATCCATGGCATATACTCTGAATAGCGTCAGAGCAGCCTGACCATCATGGTGCCCAAAGGAGCCCTCAGTGTAGGTGCAGTCATGGTAGCCACCCAGTGGTTTCACACAAGTGACTTGTTGTTCACCCAACAATAGTGGTCAGTTCTGCACAATGTCTGAGAAGTCTTGATTGTACACACATTAGCATCTTTTATGTGCAGGGTCCAGAGTTACTCTAGACAGATTTGTCACAGCCAGCGGTTTAGGGGACACAGAGAGAAGAGTCCAGCTTTTAAACTAAAGCTCCAGAGGAGAGTGTTCACCTCTCCTGGGCTCCATACGCTACCAACGTGACCTGACCTGACCTTCAGTTCTCTCCTCCAAGGGGCACACTTGAGGATGGGGTCCAGCTGTGTGCGCAGGGAGCAGAAAACACTAGTGAACAATTAGGGAACAATCTCTCTACCTGAGAGATCCTTCAGAGAGTGATGTGTATCAGCCCACAGAAGTTATCTACAAAGTCAGCTTGGGGATTGATGGCTGCCTTTCTCTTCTTATGCTTAAGAAGCCCAAGTAGCTGGCCACTCTTCTTCAGTTATAGACAAGGGATGGGGATACAAAGACTTCTGGGGAACTTTTCATGGGACCCCCAGAGTTTTAGCTACCCTAAATCTTACAGTGCTCCTAAATGTGGACTATAGGATCATTCTGCCAGGGCCTCAGATTATCAGTGGTGGAGTCCACACAGTGGATTATGTTCATGTAAACATACGACTGTTCTTCCTAAATACCTGGGAGTTTGTCTGTGGTCATCTTCAAATTTCTTGGCTGGGTTAAATAATGAAAGTGTGACTATAAATTCTGCCCTGTTGAAGCCAGGCTCCCTCCAGACTAACTGTGAGACTTGGATTCTTAGGGCTTGAATGCTGTGTTCGATATCCTGGTAATAGGCAAATTCAACATTCTGGTAGCTGTCCGGAAGGTATTACATAAGGACAAGTCATTGGAGGTGAGTTACGTACTTCATCTTAAGTCTAGACATGGAAAATGTCAAGTAGCAGCCAACTTAAAATTATGTTTTTCAAGTATTTCTTGTGATTTGAATTCTAAAGTAGGCAGCTTTTTAGTGCACTGTGTCAAAATGGTTTATGCAGGATACTCATACTTGGGGTTGGTATATTTATTTATTTTGCAGTCCTGGGGATTAAACCCAGGGCCTCATTATAGCCAAGTGTCCTATGATTAACCTGTATGTCCAGTCCTTCTTCTGCTTTTTATTTTGAACCAGTTTATTAAGTTGCCTAGACTGGACTTGAACTTGGCATAGCCCCAAGGCAGAGCATATGGACCAAGGTGGCCACCCTCTTGTCTCAGCCTCCTACATAATGGATTACATGCTATGCTAATCTTCAACAAGGGGAACCTTGTGGTGTCCTTTCAGAACTCTGGCATGCTCAGGAATGGAGGCCTTCTCTTCCGAATGACCCTGCTCACCTTGGGAGGTACAGGCGTGCTCTATGTACGCTGGACCATCATGGGTACCGGCCCTCCAGCATTTACTGAGGTGGACAACCCAGCCTCATTTGCCGACAGCATGTTGGTTAGGGTAAGTATTGAGCCTGGATTCCTTTTCAGTTATTTTCTTTCCCTATCAATCTGTAGATTAGATGTTCTCAGCCTGTAGGTCACGACTCTTTTGGGAGATCAAATGACCCTTTCATAGGGGTCTCCTAAGACAATTGAAAAACATATTTACATTACAATTCATAACTAGCAAAATTACAGTTATGAAGTAGCAATGAAAATAACTTTATGGTTGGGGGTCCCCACAACATGAGGAGCTGTATTAAAGGGTCTCAGCCTTAGGAAGGCTGAGAACCACTGTTGTATATCCTTCATCCTCCCCATTCATCCCCACCCCCTCCACATTCACAAGTCCCTAGTAAGCAGATACATTCTTGTTTTACTGTTATTAAGGTTATTCTAGAATAAAGCCAGCTTTTTATCAGACTGTCGCAAGGATGCATGTTGGCTCTTTATATAGTTATCCATGAAGAATTAGTTCCAATAGTTCCTCCACAAGTCCAGAATCCAGGGGTGCTTGAGGCTCTTTGTTGCTAAGGTAAGAGGGTTCATATATCTATCTATCTATAGATAGATAGATAGATAGATAGATAGATAGATAGATAGATAGATAAACACAGAGAGATGTAGATACAGATATAGATATATAACTTACTCCCATCTCCCTATACTGAGTTGACTCCAGCCTCTATCCTGTTCCTAAACAATGCCTGCTCTTTGTTCTTATGTGATTAAGGACTTACTGCTCAGCAAGTTTTAACTTTTGGTTTTTGGAACTTTCTGGAATTTTTTTTTTCAAATAATTTCAATTTAAAAAAAATTCTAGGATTGCTGAATCTGTGGATTCAGGCTCAGAGAGAGAGGTCCAACCATAATTCCTTTCATGAAAAGAAGGAAAAGCAGCCCCTTCTACTGTGATGACCACCTTGCTAACAGGCTTTCTGACCCCATTTTTGTTGCTGCAAGGGAACCTGGTAGCACAATACTGCTGTAAGCGTCTGATAGCATACAGATTATTTACTCAGGTTCCCCTGTTTTTCTAAGGATTAGGACCTTATCCTTTAGCCCCACAGACACACATTCTTATCTGTGCACTCTACAGAGAAAAATCAAGAGGATACTCAAGGGTGAACTCCATTTTTAAATTGTTTGGTGTACTGGTGACACTCGGGCCATACACTGACCATGTCAGAGGCAAATGAGCCATAGCCTGGCCAGAAATATAACTAACACACACCTGCATCGCCTGGCCCAGTGGCTTGGCTGCATTTTTAAAGTATTAAAATCTGGATGCATTTAATAAATTACAAATGAGAGTCCTATGCTCAGAATACAAACGGGCTGTATGTTATTTTGCACAACTGCTCCCTGGAGCTGAATCTTATCAATGCCTCGGAAGTGAAGTTAGGATGTGTATGTTCCTTCAAGTTCAGCGTCAAGTAAGTGTTTGTTTTTCTTTTGACTGACAGGCCATAAACTATAATTACTACTATTCATTGAATGCCTGGCTGCTGCTCTGTCCCTGGTGGCTGTGTTTTGATTGGTCAATGGGCTGCATCCCCCTCATTAAGTCAGTTGGTGACTGGAGGATAATTGCTCTAGCAGCTCTCTGGCTCTGCCTAATTGGCCTGATATCCCAAGCCTTGTGTTCTGAAGATAGCGGCAAGAGAAGGTAAGAGGCAGCAGCGTGGAATTTTAACTCCACCCAGAGCATTTTGCTAAATCCAGCACATCACTTTTAACAGCTCTGTGTATAGGATAGCTAAGGACATTTGTTCTGAATTTATGGCAGCAACAAGGTGGGAATCCATGGCTGGCTTCAACTAGTGGGGAGGGAGGTTGGGGGAACAGTAGGCATGACTGCTGTGTGTTACCCCCCTCCCCAAGTAGCGCTTGGAGGTCTCGCTGTAGGAGGTAAAATGTAATTTATGGTCAGAACAGAGTGTAATTGATGTGTGTTGGGCCCATTATTTCACAATTCTCCTTCCAAGAGGCCCTTGCGAATTCTGTGCTGTTCCTTTCTGTTGCCTGGCACAAAATAAGTTGCCGCCCCAAAGAGATACTACACTTTTTCAATAGATAAAGAGATCTTTTGGAAAGGGTTATTGAGAAATTGGAGAAAACAAGCATGTTCTATGAAAATGAAAACTGTTTAAGATGATTTCCACAAGGCCTAAGTGCACATATTAAATGAGTAATTTCTCAAAATAAATGAATGTTTTCTGATCACCTGTGTGTATTTAAATTAGTTGATGATTCTATAAAGCAGCAAACTTCAGTCCCAATTGTTCATTTATACATGTGAAATAGAATTTAAAACAAAGTCCTGTGAGACATAAGGTCCCAGGAGGAACCACCAAATGCAACCCCACTGCTTCATTTACACCGTTGCCTCAGAGGAGACACAGAGACGTGGAGGCAAGGCGTGACTCACCCCGCAGTGTGTTTGTGCTTGGCTGGTTCTGACATAAAATGATAGTTTCTTTCAAATGTTATAGAGTTTAATCTACGTCAGTATTGTTCTCGTTAGGCAAGTGTGGGTGGGAAGGTGTCCATTAAAAACTACATGGATTTATTTGGGACCAGTGTTCACTAGTCAAGGAATAGATTAAAATGTGATCTTCCTCAATTTATTGATGCAAACGTATGATTTGGATGTCTTTCCTTTGTACTGGCTGCTAAGAACCTTGCTCTGTGCTGCCAGCTAATTCCCCTCTACTGATGACTTTATCCTTGCTAATATCTTTTCTAAATTGATGGTAACAAACAAAGAACAGTCTTTATTGTTATGTCAAATAAAGTGCTCTTCTTGAAAAATCTAAAAATGGCCATTTATGTGAATACTTCTCATCTTCCAGAATCCTTGCTTTGGGCTTGGGATTTCTTGTGATCCCCTTTCTTCCTGCAAGCAACTTGTTTTTCCGAGTGGGCTTTGTGGTTGCAGAGCGTGTCCTCTACCTCCCCAGCGCTGGGTACTGTGTGCTGCTGACCTTCGGATTTGGAGCCCTAAGCAGATACACTAAGAAAAAGGTATCATGGGGCTGGGGCAATGATGCAGTGCGTAAGAGAGCTTTCTGTGCAAGCATGTCTGTAAGCCCAAGCTTGGGAGCTTCAAGCCAGGCAGATCCTGGAAACTCACTGTCCAGCCAGCCTAGCAGAAATAGCCAGCTTCAGGTTCAGTGAGCAACCCTATCTTGAAGAAGTAGGGGAAGAGTGATAAAGTAAAACCACGCACCACATATGTGTGCCCACCAGAAAGAAAAAAGAAAAGCACAGCAACCCAGAATGCTTCTGTGAAGAGCCATGACCACCATGCGTGGCTTACTAACGACATCTGCCAACTGTATGCAGAAACCAGTGGCCGCCATCATCCTGGCCATTCTCCTCCTCAACGCACTGAGGTGTGTGATTCGCAGTGACGAGTGGCGGAGTGAGGACCGGCTCTTTCGAAGTGCCCTGTCTGTGTGTCCCCTCAATGCTAAGGTAGGTTGCCCAACAGATTCCTCTTCAAAGCACTTCATTGGGGAATGTTTTAAGTCCTGCAGTGGATAAGAGCATTTGCTGTAGAACAGTAACTAGTGTTAAGACCATCGTCAAATATTTGGGGGTTTATTGTACTTTTTTTTTTTTCAGTGAGATGGTTAAGATTCATTGCACTTAGCTAAAAGAAATTACCAAATTCAAAAGCAATCATTAAAACCAAGCAGTATCAATAGACAGATTTATTTAAATGTGGGCCCATCCACCAGTTGCTATTGTCACCGAACTTTGAAGACACTGGGAGTCAGGAGATGTCTCATCTACAGCCAGGGGCTGGGCACAGCTTCCATCCTAATCTTTGAGAACACACCTTTCAGAATCCCTGCTCCAATGATCGGAGGAGCTGGCCTTCAGGCCATAACGTGAGGGCGGCAATACCTGTGAGGAGGATTGGAAGTTTAAAGTCAGCTACTGTACAGAAGTGCACGTGCTTCTTTCTCACCCTGAGTTCTCTGCTCGGTGATACCTCTCGCCAGATCAGATAAGCATGGATGTATTTGCTTTAAAGTTGTGTTTTTGTTGGAGAGATCTAGTGGAGATTTATCTCACTTGTGTTTTTGGTTAAATCTAAGCTTTCCACTTAACCAGCCATGCAGATGCCGAGTGTTCTTTATTGTAAGGAATAATGCCTGCCCGCTACATTTCTTGACCGTCACACAGTTGTCAGCACATAGCAGGCCCAACTTTTTAGATTTTTGTGGTCAATTGGCTTCACTGACCAGTAAGAAGAGAATTCCACTTGCTGAGGTTGGGCCAAGACTTTAGAAGTCTCCTGTTAGCGTCAGATTATTTGTGTCGTACTGACAGCTGTCTTACCTCATTTTATTGGAATTGCTTAGAGTATGAAAATGTTATCCTTTGGTAGGAGCTTTCTGAAGATCTCAGTTCTACATTCTGTATTTAAGGAAAGCAATGATTTCAGGCAAAGTCACATAAATAACACTAATGAGCACTTCACATCTTACTGTGACCCCAAAGTGAAAACAAGTCTGTAAAAACTGTGACTCCTTGCTTGTCCATTTTTTTTGTTTGAAATATTTCATTCATGTTTTATTGTTAAGATGTCTTAGCGTGATTTGCTTCAAGCTTTTATGTTTGTCTTGCTGACCAGTCACTGTCTGTCATAAATTAACTTCAGTAGCCGGTTAATTTCACAGATGTAAGACTCCCCTCACATCCCCTTCCCTGCATGGGCAGCATGATAGGCCATTCTGTTCATAAGGCCCCTCACCGTGTGCAACCCCAGTCTCTACAGAGGGCGCTGTGATTAATCCTGTTGTCCTCCTGCTAAGGACTAACAGGCCATTGCTTTATTTTCCCAGATCAGAGAAACTGAGGCATAGAAAGGGGAGGCTTGTACTAGTTTGGTTAGTAATTTGGTGGCACAGTAGAGATCCAACCAGGTGTTTTTGCTGTGCCCAGGTGACCATAGTAAATCAGGGACATGGAATATGTTTGGTCTCTTAGCCTGAAAATTTTCTCAGCATGTGAAATTGAGCCATAATAGACTGGAAAACAGAGGGTACATACATGGCCGTCACGCAGTTATGAGCACATATGTTTCTCTTTCTAACTTGGGGTGCACATAAGACCTCAAGTATTCTGTCATGATCATTTATTCCAGAGAGTTTCTCAATGATGCCATTTAAAGTAAGTATGGTAGAGTTTCTGTTTGTTTTAAGCATTTCTCTAAACATTGAAGTGTCAAATCGTCTTCCTCTTTTTTTCAAAAAGCTGCTCCCTTTGGAAACTGCTGCGGCTTTTTAATCCCTTTTGGGAGTGGGGGGATTCGTTTTCTGCTCTGGTCTCCGCTAGATAACCTCTGAATATTAAGTAAGCAGTTGGCATCTGGATGTTGTTCAGACCTAGATATAAACTGAGACTCGTTTTTTTTTTTCTTTTTAAGATTGAGATATCAGGGTAGGTAGTGCTGGTCCTTGGCCTGCATTGAAATTACCCACAGTGCCTTGCATGTGGTAAGTGCCTAATATTAATTATTGAATTGGACCAATGGAAATTGTGTTCACCAAGCCTACCGTGTGTGAGATTCCAAGTACTGAATTTATTGGCAGTCATTTTAGTTTTTAAGGCTTAGACATATGTTGCATTTAATACCAACCCCATGATACAGTTCTAAGTTATTTTAACAGTGAAAGAATCATATACCACACCAAGGTATTTCATTAGGGATGATTACTGAACTTTTGTGTTTAAACATATTAGGTTTAGCAATCTTCAACCTCAGCAGAATATTTGAGCAGACAGTTTCTCCGACAGTGGTATTAAAAGTGCCTGTCATTGTGGGCGCTGTCACCATTGTGGACGCTGTCACTTTTTTCGCACGTGTATGTCATTTGATAGCAGTGGCTGTTTGAATCTGGCTTCATTGCCTCAGCATATGAGATGCAAGACTGGAGGGGAAGTTGGTAAATGGGTTCTTTCCTCCTTTTATGTACCACAGTAACGAAAATCACTCATATCCTAACCAGGCTAGAAGTAGCTTGGTTGTCAAGTTTGTTTTCTGTATTGTTTGGTCCAACCTAGGCAGCTGTTTTCTTTTCACAGATTTCCCTGTCTCATCCATAGAGGGAGAATGTTTTCTTAATTTTGGCCTGCCTTCTAGGCCTGAATCATGTTTCTAATTCGTTCCATTTTAATAACTGGTGCCAGCCTTCTCACAGTGGCCTGTCCTCTCCCCTGGGATTCTGGCCTGGCCTCCCGAGTGTCCAGCAGAACCCTGGCCGTGCTGCAGAGGGCAGTTGAACTCTTCTTGAGAGTGGTTTACAGAGAGAACAAAACTTACCCCAGACAAAGGAAAGCAGCAGGAGCCTGTGGGCAGGAGAGGACTAGTCATATCTACAGCTGAATAGAAGCTGGATCTGTGTCCTGGGGACCAGGAGGACGGCCTTCTCAGTTCATCTCTAGCTTTTCGTTCTTTTGTGCATGGAATGGGATGATCTTCACAAACACCATGGCCTGTACTGGCAATAGTATTTACCGAACCACCGCCAAGCTGTAATGTAAGAATGAAAATACCTGTGAATGGATAATACTGTGGTCCAGGAATTTAATGTCACACAGTGTGTGTGTGTGTATGTGTATGTGTTGTGGGGGAGGTGGTGCTCAGGAGAACACATTAAACCAACCTAATATTTCTCTGCTTAGGATGTCTTTCCTTGAATTAGGTAAATATAAATGTAGCCACTTTAAAATTGACTTAGTGGGAGGGGTCTGTAACACATGTGCTTTTAGAGTGGCACCCTGCCCCAACCCTTCCAGAAATCCAAGCATCTCCGAGGCACTGCTGTGGCTTGGCTGAGACGGGCACTGCTGGGCAGCCTCATTTTCAGACTGCACTGCACCCCTCCTGCCTGAATGCATTTAGGACGATGCTGTTTCGGAACTCATCCTTTTGCTTAGGTTGCCGCAGCACGGTGCCTGGGACCACGAGCCTGGAGCAATGGAAATTTGTTTTAAAGGCCAGAAATCTAAGATGAAGGTGTCAGCCCGCCTGCTCTGTGCTGCAGCCTCTCCCCTCCATGTGACAATGGCCGTCGTACAGAGACAATTTCGGCGTTTTGGTCTCTTTAAGCCAGCATTATTAGAAGAGCGTTTTCCTGTTGATCCCGGTGTGGGGATGTGGGGACTGGTTGGCGGCAGCTGCCTTTGGTTTGACCTATACTGTCGCCGAGGCATTATTTTGCCAGCTGCACATAGTTTCTGCAACTGTGTGATGTTTGGAATTCCGTGGACTTTTCAGAAGGTATATAAATGTGAGGGTCCTGAGAGGCGGGGTTGTTGGTTGTTGTTGGTGACAGTTTGTTAAGTAGTCCTTGAATGAAGGAGAAACAACAAGAAGAAATTAGATATCCTACCGGCAAAGATCAGACTTGCCCCAAGGAGCTTGACACCCCTATTCCTCAGGAAGTAGTCCCTTTCTGACCCCTGGCTTTATTCAGGGATCTCTTTCCTTTCCTGTCTATTCCCCTCCCCCCTTATCTAGTGTTAGGGGTTGAAAAGGAAGAAGAAAAAGGGCAGAGAAGGGTGGAAGAAGGAAACCACCAAGTAGCAAACACCAGTTACACCATCTCTTCACTGTGTCCTTGTGTGGTTTTTCCTGTGTACAGTCCTCGTCCCTCCAGTCCTATTCAATTGGGGCCCCTGCGTATCCTCACTTCATTTTCCACTTTAAAGAACCTGGACCTCCCTGTATGAATAGTCTGTCCATGACACAATACAGAACACAGTAGTTGGCTTTGAGAAGAAAAGCAGGCAGTATGGTGAAACATCCCATTGGCCCATAACAGTTAAGTCCATCTTCACCAGCACCCAATGAGCTGGTGGGCTGGGGTTCAGCCTCACAGCCTCTAATAAGATGCTGAAGGCCAACATAGCTTAGCAGCTCAGAAGGGAAGCCAACTCCCTCAGCTCAGAGCCACAGTGATGAGAAGATACTGGCAAGGAGCATGTCAAGTCTTGGTGGCCCTTGGCATGAGGTTATACTATGCTCCATCATGTGCCCTGAGTCTTCATTTCTGAACAAAGATCTGTGGGAGTGCTGCTGGCTTTTATGTTTTATGGTTCTAGGAAGAGCTTTTGATCTTCAGTAGAGACCTCTGATGATCTTCCTCAGGTCCAAGGCCATCCTGCCTTCCTGATTCTAGTTTCTTCTTTTAATGGTATTTTTGAGATAAATTCTCAAGTATCCTGACTGGCTTTAGACTTCCTATGTAGCCAACGATGGCCTTAATCTGATCCTTTTGCCCCTACCTGCCAAGGGCTAGGACTCCAGGCATGCACCACCACACCTGACATTTCTCGTGATATAATCTGAGCCCTTGTGTAACTGAGAAAATTCTGAGCATCAGCCTCCCAGGTGTCCTCATTCTAAGGTGGTTAAGAATTTCTCATTGGCTTGCAACCATGAGTCCTGCTTCTTCCATCTTCTTTGCAAATGGCTTCTTTGCTCATTAACAGTTATCTCATACTCTTTCATTCTTAATAGACATGAAAGTCACTCCCATCATGTAAATTAACCTTTTTAAGACCAACAAGATGAGTCGGTATGTAAAGGTGTTTGCTGCCAGGTCTCAGCTGAGGCTTCATATGGACATGAGGACATGGGTTCGTAAGGAGACAGGCTTGGCCTGGCACACTGCTGTAGTAAACCACCAGTAACCTTCTCTGAAGGAAATGCCAGGACACACTGCACACCCGGTCTTATCATATGATACTTTCCACTGTGTTTTCAGCAAGGACAGCCCCACTCCTCCGGGGACTTCACATCCTCTCTCCTAAACTGTGTGCAAAATAAATGTCTGTATTAAAAATTAGCAGCCTGATGGGGGCTGGAGAGATGGCTCAGTGGTTAAGAGCACTGACTACTCTTCCAGAGGACCCGGGTTCAATTCCAGGCTCCCACATGGTTGCTCACAAATGAATGTAACTCCAGTTCCAGGGGACCTGACACCATCACACATACGTACATGCGAGAAAAACACCAATGTACATTAAATAATAATAAGAAGAACCCCGTGGCATTCTGTTATGCCAGAAAGAAACAGTAAGACAGCACCTTACATCAGGTTAGAGAAGAGACATAGAAACAGGGAAGGGTATGAAGACAGCAGAGAGTTGTCTGGTCACCAGCAAATACCTAAAGTGCAGAAACCAAGCTGGAAGAGCTTCCCCCTCAAGCCTAGACTTCAGGACTGAGCCTGGCAGTGCTGTGTGACAGCCCAAGGACAATACAGATTATAGTGACCCTATGCTTCCAAGCAGTGCCTCACCAACCCGCCATTGCCTAGCTAACAGGAAGCCAACCCGAGCTCCTGCCCTCGGCCCCCCAGGTCCTGGGCCTCTTGTCCAGTGCCAGCTTTCTCCCTTCCCTGAACTCTGCCTGGCTGCCTCTTCTTCACAGGCCATGCTCCGTGACAAACCTTTTCTGGGAGCTGCTTCAGGTCCCAGCCAGGAAATTCACCCCAGAGGACTTTTCCTCAGGGTCCTGCGAAGCCTAGGTGGTGACACAGCACTGGGGTGGTTAGTGGGTTAGTCATCAGCCAGGGCTGCGGTGAAGCGGGGCTCTGGGCTTTTGCTGCCATCTTGTCCCCAGCTGCTGTACTGTTGCTGCCTAAAGGACGAGGGTGGTGGATGTTACTTGGTGCCTTCTTAATTTAGGCTGCCGTAAGTGGACACAGGACTCAGGCTGAAACAGCAGATATTTACTTCAACATTCTAGAGGTTAGGGAACCCACAGTGAAGACACCTGTGGATAGCAGTGCTGGGGAGGACCCCCTTCTAGTTCAGGGACAGCCACCTCTCCGAGAGACCTTTATATAATAAAGAAAGTGAGGGGCCCACCTTTATGACCAGTTCTCCTTCTAAAGTCTCCACCTTCTAATTCCTCAGGTTAGGAGTTGGGGTGCCATTGTATGAATCTGGGGAAGGAGACATGACTCAGGAATCAAAATGCTTGCAGTGCTACCAGAGTAATATGCCAGACCAGTAAGGACTGAATTTAGGGAGTGTGAGTCTCAGGTCTGTACGTGACTGACTTGTGATCACAGCTCTGAGGTGCCTGAGAGAGGAGGGCGCGGGGCTTTCCTGAACAGCCTAGTTTGTGATTTTCTGGCTTTCTCTGGGTGGTACAGCCATTTTCCTTCTTCTCATGCTTTACAGCCCTGTCTGCTTATTTATTACCTCCCTGACTTCTAGTCTGTTCTCACAACTTCTTCCATAAGCCTGCAGCCCTCCCACCCTCCTCCAACAGGGCTTTTTAGTTCTAGGGAGCGCTGTTTTTAAAATCCATTTCCCTTCTGTCTTCAGTTAGAAGATCCAGTAGGTGTCTAGCTCTGAACAAAGAAGTGTAATGGCTGACAGCCAATTGTCACCTGTGTTTTCAGGTTCACTACAACATCGGCAAAAACCTGGCTGATCAAGGCAACCAAACAGCGGCCATCAAGTATTACCGGGCAGCAGTCAGGTATGCACGCATGCGTGGACAGCCACTTCCTGAGATGCCTGCCGACCTTTGCTGATTTCTAAGTGTTGGATGGAAACAACTGAACAGTCACTCTCTTTGGCTTTTCTCTCCACCTCCAGACTAAATCCCAAGTACGTTCATGCCATGAATAACCTCGGGAATATCTTAAAAGAAAGGAATGAGCTACAGGAAGCTGAAGAGATGCTGTCGTTGGCTGTCCAAATACAGTAAACATTTTTCTTTTATTTCTTTTCTTTTCTTAGTATTCTGCCAGAGACGAAGAATGAATCTCTGGGTTTGGGCAGTCATCTAATCTTCCCTTTTTCTTATTTATCTTTTGTAAAAAAAATGTTTTTCCAGGCCAGACTTTGCAGCCGCATGGATGAATTTGGGCATAGTTCAGAACAGCCTGAAACGGTTTGAGGCAGCAGAGCAAAGCTACCGGACAGCGATTAAACACAGGAGGAAATACCCAGACTGTTACTACAACCTTGGGCGGCTGGTAAGGGCAAGCTGTCCCAGTTTCCCGTCACCTAAAACTGAATAACCCTGTTAAGCCCATCCAACACTCTCCACATTATAAAAGTCCTCTATATGTGTTTATCTCACCAGAAATTACTGATTTATTTTCCTCATATGCACTACTGAAGTTATAATTAATAATCCATCCAAACAGAATGAGTCCAGTTTACAAAAGCACAAAGGCAATAGATTAAATGAAAATTCTGTACATCCCTTCTGCCTTGGACAACATGCTCCAAGGGACCACTTCCTGATAAACGTTTTTTGTTTTTAAAACAACATGAGTTGAATAGAAATTAAGATTTAAAAGCAAACCTGTAACTGTGTTCTGAGCTTCCTTGTTCTCTTTCCCCAGGGGAGCAGATCTCTTCCTTTGCAAGGGGACATCCTCCCCAAAAAGACAGCTTGAGGAGTCAGAGCATTTATCTGAAAGGGCCTTGCAGTTATTTAATAGAGAAACTAGGATGTTTGAATTAGTGTGTGTTTCTGGTTGTTGACAGAACATTTAAGGCAATCTGGTTGTTCTTTATTTTCTTGACAAAGAAAATAATGAGGCTCAAACAGCATAATTCTTTAAACGGGAGTCATTAGATTTACTAGGTAAAATTGGTAAAGGAAATACTTTTGGTGTGTCTGAGCCACTCTGGTTTGGGCACACAGTGATGGTACATCTAAAGAGGGTATGCAGCTTCACAAGTAGGTAGTACCCACAGGCTTAAAAAATGCTTGTTTATCCTCAGTTAAATACCTGAACCATCTTCGTTTTGTCCATTCTTTGTGTAAACAAAACCAGGAGTTCCCTCATATTAGTTATTCGTCACATAAGTACCTCATCTCCTATTTGACAATTCAGAAGTTCCTTATTTGTGTAGCTGGTTTTTGCTACTTTGTGGTTCTTCTTCTTCCCACCTTCCACCCTCCCAGGCTCACCCCCCACCACTTGATGGGAGAGAAAGATAGAGGGTAAAGAGAGAGGTCCCTGATTTTAATTTCTTCTTTGAGCACAACTACTAAGAAACCACAACCAATCCCTCTGAATGACCAACAACTGCCAACCGCACGTGTCAGAGCCCTTGAATTTGTGTACCCTCTGAAAAGTTCCCAGAATTCCAAATGTTACACAATCACAAACTATCTGCAGCCTGCAAAACCACGCCTCTGCTAGAGCACGAGGCAAATCATAGTCAGCCGCTGTGGACAGTCCAAAGCAGCCCTGATATATACCCCACACCTGGGATTAAAGTGAAAACATTCTTGTATTTCTGTTGTTTTTTAAAGAAACTAACATTCCAGAATTGTCACTACAACATTTGTATTTTCTATGAAAAATATTAAATGTGCCCCAGCACGACCCTGCATCTGGGAAGTATCCCTTTCTGCACTTTGACCTGAAGATCATGTCGAAGCAGAAAACATTGGATGTTTGGGGTGTTTTAATAGGAAGCATAGGCTTCCATTTTTACTGTGATAATGACCTTTGACCTTTAACATGTTTGTTTCAGGAACGGTGAGCTGTGATTTTGTTAACTGCACAGGTAGAATGAACAGGGGAAACAAAATGGTGAGACACATGGCAGCAAGCAGGAAGACTGACTTTCTCGTGTTGGACAAGTCACTTTAAGTGGGCAGATAATGCTTGCATTACAAATTTTAGGATGAAGTAGCTTTCATGTTTTTATTTAAAATCCACAAAACTTGTTTTACTTGTGAAGTACAATAGGAAGACACACCGTCTCTCGGAGTCTACTTTACTGTCAAAAAGAGGAGTTACCTTCCGCAGGGCACAGTAGAGTGGTGACAGCTGTCTCCAGGACTCCTGGGCCCTGCATGTTCACGATGTGTTTCGTAGTTCTGTGCTGAAGCAGCTTTCTCTCTGGAAGACTGATAACTGCTAAAGCTCTTCTAGGGATGAGCTGGGGTGGAGGGTCTTTAAATCCTCATGATGATGTGGGTAGAGGCTAAATCCTCAGTCACAAGCAAAGCGAGGCAAGTTCTCAAAGTTAACAAAGGGAGGGTGTGCTGGCTGGAGGGAGCAGGGAGTGTTACCTGAACCCATGCATGGAGATGGAGTCGCCATCCCTGTGTGATGGGCCATTCCACTGGCACTTAATGACTTTAGACTTGGTCCCCGTGAAGTCTTCCGTGTTTCACTTCTTCTGAGGGTAGCTCCTTTCGGGCTGTTGTTGCAAAGTAAGTGTGTCCACCTGCAGCTTCCACATTAAAGCTCAATTCTACAGTCATAACTTGTCCCTGCTCACTGCCTGTCCCTGCTGTTCCTTGGGATTTGGAAAAAAGAGTTTATGCTAAATGAGCCCCAGTAGGAGCAGCTTTCAAGGAAAGGACACAGGACATAAAATATCAGCTTGGATGGTGAGCCCTCGTCTTGGGCTCCGTGATGCTTTTGCTGTGATTACCGTCATAGCCCTGAACCATGGAGACCTTGGTGTTACCTGAAATGGCATTACCACTGGGCCTGTTGTGTAAAGCTGTCACTCTCCATTGTGCTTCAGTTATCCAGCTTGTGACCTAGACAGCTTAAAAGCATTAAGGCTTAATCTTATCAGCTCAACCAGCCCATTTGTATATCCGAAAATAAGAGGAACCTGATAACTTCAAGGTGTCTGTTTTAGAAGTTGCATTTTTATAATGGGAGACAGATAATTGCTTTGATTTGTGCAGTCTGATCAAAAGAGAACATAATACCGTTATAGGGGAAATAGGAAGAGCTGGATTATTTGGGACATGGTGTTGATCCTTGAGGGTTGTGATGTCAGTGACTTGGAGGAATGCTGGGGACTGTTCACTGTGCAGAAGCTGGTCATCTGTATCAGTCTTGGTGGGTTTTAGAAAACAGAAAGCATACTAAGTTTTAAATAGGGAAGACTTAGCATAGGGATTTGGTCAAACAGTTGTGAGAAAAACAAAAATGGAAATATCATATTAATGCAGAGATCACTAGTGAAAGGAAACCCATAAGTTTGGGGGAAGCATTTGGATGGTAGAAGAATTGAACTCAGAAGAATCTCCCTTATAGAGGAAGACCACTGCTTCCAGTGCTGGGAAACTGGGAAAGGGGGCGGAGCCATTCTGAGACCGCCAGTAGGAGAAAGGGCAAAATGCGAGTTCAGGTGAAAAAGCATGGTCCTCTGTCCTGTCCTCTGATGCTGGCAAAAATGTGTCAAGGAGTCAGGTGGTAAAGGCCCCAAAACAGAGTATGGGATGCATGAAGGACTAGTAGGTGAATAACAGATCTACTTCCTGCTGAGTATTAAATCACCATGTTTCCCTGTATCTTTAAAGTGTGCGTAAAGCAAGAGTAGCCATGGAGACAAAATGAAAACTTACCTGAGTCACCTTCAACAGGAGCAACAAGGGGGGCATCAGGAGGAGTAGCAGCCATCCCACCTCTTGGGGCTCTGACATTTTTAAACCTTATCAAGAGTCCCCAGAATTCCAAGCATAAACTATCTGCAGCTGGCAAAATCACACCCATGCTAGAGCACAAGGCAAATCGTAGTTACCTGCTGTGGACAATCTGAAACAGCCCTACATCCTACACATGGGATTAAAACAAAAGCATATTCATATAACATTTCTGTGTTTTTCAAGAAACCAAAATTCTCACTACAGACTAGAGGGGCTTTTCTGTGGGAAAAGGAGGAGGAAGAAGAAGAAGAGAATTTTTCAGTGGCTTAAAATATTATTTCATACCTGTGATCAGCAAATAATAGGTTATATGGTTAAGGTCTTTGGTTCAGGACCCAGGGTAACTAGTTCTAACCCCTGACCTTCCTTCTCTAGAGGTGTGACTGAGCCAAGTTGCAAGTCACTCCATTTCCTGTTGTCTCAGTTGCTGCCTCTGTAACAGTGGGATGGTGAGGGCATCTACTTCATTTGGGGTTGTTTTTCCAAGTACATGGATTGACAGGAAAAATAAGGTGCTCCAACAGGTGGTTGTTCTTATTTGTTTTGTGGGGTTTTGTTTGTCTTTGCTGATAATATCATAGAGAGGGAAAAATGCAGAAGGGTTGGAACATTGACTTTGGGGGGTTCTTTATTTTCAGTATGCAGATCTCAATCGCCATGTGGATGCGTTGAATGCGTGGAGAAACGCCACTGTACTGAAGCCGGAGCACAGCCTGGCGTGGAACAACATGATCATACTGCTGGACAACACAGGTACCAAGGAAGAGGGGGTTGTGTGAAGGCGTCCCAGCACTGCCGGCTAATCATCGGGGTGTGCAGACCCATGTCATTCCCACAGGCTAGTTGGGGCAATAGACCAATGCTCTCCCTACAGTTTAAAAGATAAATAAGATGGGTGTGGTGGTGCCCGCCTTTAATCCCAGCACTTGGGAGGCAGGGGCGGGCGGGTCTCTGAGTTTGAGGCCAGCCTGGATGACATAGTGACATTCTAAGAAAGGAAAGAAGAGAGTTGGGGAGAGAGGGAAGAAGAAAGAAAGTCAATCCTGATTACTTGGTGCTAACAAAAATATCTGTTTTACTAGGGGCTGGGGAGATGGCTTCATCAGTAAAATGTTGCATGCAAGCATGAGGACCCATGTACAACCTCTGCACCCACATAAAAAGCCTAGGAATGATGGCAGATACCCGTAACCCCAGCACTGGGGAAACAGACACAGGAGACCCTGGTGGCTCACTAACCAGTTAAGTTAGCCTAACTAGTGAGCTCCAACCAGCTAAGTTAGCCTAACTAGTGAGCTCCAAGCTCAGTGAGAGACCCTGCCACTGTCTCAGAGAATAAGGGGGAGAGCAGTTGAAGAACACACTTGATAATGACTTTTGATCATGCATGTGTGTGTGCAATATTCCCAACACACACATACTAACGCCTCTCTTTCTAGAGAATGGTTTCCTCTGGCACATCTGAACATAGTGTGATGAAAATCATACTGTACTTAGAGCTAGTGTTGAGTCGTGGAGCAGGGTGTGTGATCGGGTCTCGTTTGTTCTGAAGCCTGTCCTCGAGTCACACCACCCTCCCGCATGCTGGAGACGGCTGGATGCGAGTGACAGTGGCTTGTGGGTTGATGGGATGGAAGATGCGGGTCCACATAAGGATCTGCCTTCAGATCTGCACTGAGAACAATGGATTCTTACTTAACCTATAATGCCGATGTCCTGATCTGATTTCTCAGCCTATAGCTGGCCAGATTCAACCGGTTAGGGGGCTAATCCACTACCCTTGTTTTGCTCTCTTACAATATTGGAGATCAGTCTTGGGGCCTTGGGTGTGGCAGGCAATTTCTCTACCAAGTGAGCTATGTCCGTAACCCTCTCCTGCCTTTTTAAAACACAGCCATCTCTTAAGAAACCTCGGTGATACTTTGACAGAATTGAAAGCTAGTAAGCCATAGATACCTGTTTTCTAAGACAAATACAGGGCATGTACGTGGGGTGTGGGAATCTTCATAAATTAGTGTTGCTTTGCTGAGCTTTATGTCCCAGCTTGGGTGAAACTGGTATCTGGGAGAAAACTTAAATGTGGCTTTTCTAAAATGTCATGGAAAGGTATTTACCTCTTCTGTTAGAATTGCGTTGAGCTACCACGTCTCTTTCGCTCAGCAGGCTGTGGGTGCATGTTCTGCTTTGGTCTTCTCAAGTACCGTTTCCATGATTGTGTCTAGTGCATGCCAGTCCTGCTCTAGAGAGATGAAGGCACAAGTGTGTTACTGATGCGGTTTCCGTCCCTCCTCCCAGGTCACTTGGCCCAGGCTGAAGCAGTCGGAAGAGAGGCGCTGGAATTAATTCCTAATGATCACTCTCTTATGTTCTCGTTGGCAAATGTGCTGGGGAAGTCCCAGAAATACAAGGTGGGTAAACCGCAGGCCTTGCCGTGCAATGCTGACATTTTATTTTTTGTACACCTACATGAAGGAAGGGGTGTCGTTGTCAGCAAGGACAAGTCAGGAGACAGCTGACACAGCTACAGCAAGTCTTCTTCAAGGTGCTGACTCCGTGACCCTTGTACTGATTTTTCTATCGTCCTACAGTCTGTGAGGTGCAGTTTCTATTATGGGGCTTGAACCAGGGTTCACTCGGCTTCCTGTTCACATACCCCCACCCCCATAAGTAGAAAATACTCCATAGAGCAGAATGGTGCAGTCAGTTGCCCATATCTGTACACACTTTTATACTAATGAGCAAGGCCAGAGTGCCATGCCTACGATGAGAAAACAAGGGGCAATCTGAAATAAGGAGCTCACTTTGAGCTCGTGGGCAGCCACCAGCAGGCAGCATGATGGGACTTTCCAGCCAGGGGTTCAGCCAGCCAAGTCCAGCCATGGAGACAACACCTGATACACTTTTTTAAGTTAAGGACTTAGAATGTAAGCATTTGCGTAGTTTTTCTGTCACAATAGGGAGAGAATATCTTTCATTCTTGGCCTGCAGGGCATCCTGTCCTGCTTGCTGATGGCCGACTCCTGACAGCCCTGGGCAGTTTGGAGGGAAATGGGGGAAGTGGTGACTTACTTACGGGATTGGGAGCCTGCACGCTGGACAGCTTTTCACTTAAGCACCTTGCTGTTTTTTTCTCACATGGTGCATGCGTGTGTGTCCGTGAGTGTGTCTGCACATGTGTGCATGGCTGAAGCAGAGGCTGATGTGTCTTCCTCAGTCACAATCTGCCTTATTTTCTGAGAGTCTGAGCTGAGAATCTCACATTGACTGGCATGGGGGATCCAGGGATCCTCGTGTCCCTGCTGCTCCAGCATTACACCAGTGTTTGCATGGGTGCTGGGATAGAGACTCGAGGCGTCATGTTTGCAGTCGTGAAATGACCAAATGAGTTTCTCGTCAGTATCAAGATGCAGGCTTCAGCAGCCTGCTAGCAGGTTGGGTGTACTGAAAATGTGTCCATTGTATTGAGTGGTTCTAGTGCTCACTCAAGAGCCCTCGAGCCCAACAGCCGTCTGTAGCAAGGTGGATTTTATTATATTTGCTTTATTATACACGCTAATTTATTTTTACTGTACTTAATTTGTCTACCTCTTTTCCAACCCTTGTTCCTTCCCACCCCCCAACCCTAGGTGGGAATTAAAAAGGGAAAAAGGATGGAGTTCTCTTTGAGCTACTTCCTGCTGATTAGGGTCATCGGGTTCTTTGGGGACAATACCAGTCCAGAAGTCCAGCAAACCAGGCAACCAGCACCAGGAAGAACCAGCAGCAGTTTTTGGAGAGTAGCTAACAGCAACCTCTTTCTCCTTTGTAGCCCCCTTCTCCTCAGGGCTCCCACCTTTTCTTCCTTTCTCAAGTCCTGATAAACTTCCTCATCTGGCTAAGCCACGCCCCTGCTAGCTCACAAGGCAGTTAATACTTTGCACCTGTGTCCTTAACTGAAGCAGCCTCACACCTGGGATTAAACAAAAACATTCTCATAAATGTTTTGTTTTAAATTTATTTATTTATTACTTCAGGTTACATCTCCATCACAGTGCCCACATTTCCACCCTTGCCAGTCCCGCCCTCCCACCCTCTACCGCCTGTCCCTTCCATCCCACTCCTCTGGAGTGGAGTGTGCCTACGTAACAGTCCCCCACCCCAGTTCAGCAGTCATATAAGGGCCAAGAGCCTCCTGGGGGCCTACAAGGCAGCACCATTAGGGAAAAGTGTCTCACTGACAGGATGAAAAAGAAAAAGTCTATGTCCATGTTCCCTTTGGTGGGTTGGTTGCAGTATAGTTATCCTGTACTATATAGCTAAAATCCTACTATAAGTGAGTAGATAAAATGTGCATCCTTCTGAGTCTGGGTTAGCTCACTCAGGATGAGCTTCTCTAGTTCCATCCACTTGGCTGCAAATTGCATGATTTCATTGTTTCTGATAGCTGAGTAATATTCCATTGTGTGGATGTACCACAATTTTTTAATCCATTCTTCGGTTGAGGGACATCTGGGTTGTTTCCAGTCTGGCTATTACGAATAAGGCTGCTATGAACATAGATGAGGAAACTTCCTTGTGATTTGGTGAGGAGTCATTTGTATGTATACCCAGAAGTGGTATGGTAAATGTTTTTTTTTTTAATAAACAAAACTCTTAACCCCATTTCCCACTTTTAGTTTAAAAAAGGCATGCATATATATATATATATAAACTATCATATCGATCAAGAATTAAATTTACATTGTCAAGTCCCTTTGTATTTAGCAACCTTGGAGAAAGCATCTATTATCTACACTAAGTTCTGCACCTATATCGCTTTTTATTATTTGCATTTATCAATATATAACATCTTTTAGACCTAAAACTTTTCTTAAATCCTATACAACTAAGCTTGATTGTAAGATTATAGCTATTGAGGCTTCAACCCCATCAGAGACTTTAGAAGGAAATTAAATTATTACCTAAATATGTAGGAAGTGTAGAGCAATCAACTTCCAAAACTATAGTAGTGACAGAAGTTGCTGGCTCCCTGAACAGTCACCCATGGTTTCTCTGTGTCATTGGGGGATCTTCAGCCTATTGGCCCAGAATATCAGACAAACTTTTCTGTGAAGCAGGAACATTTAAGGAGTGGCCTACCTTATCTCTGTAACATTGGTCAATTGACTTTTCAGGGACGGACAGTCTGCTGTTGGTAGTTTTTAGTCCAGTGACTATCTTGCCACATTTGTTTCTTTAATGCCCATCATCCTTCATCACGTAGATTAGGAGTGCTGTCACGTGCAGATGTCTCTCTGTCAGAAAACACTTTTCGTATTAAAACATCTTAAATGGCATTTTCTGTAGGTATCTGAGGTTTTTGAAAACAGTCTATCATCTGTCTGTCCATCTATCTAAATAGATAAACATTGCTTGTTTTTATCTGTGTACTATCTACCTAACTTCAAAAATGTATACAAGAGACTAAATACAGCATATTTCTGCAATTAACTAAACTAATATCTAACAAACTATAAGTTTGATTATTAATTTGCATTTCTTAATTATCCTATTCAGTTTTCAGTAGTAGCTCTTAAATGGACTGGAACTAAAAATTGCATTTTTAAAGAGTAACAAAGACATTTTCAATGAATTAAATGCTTTTTGTATAAGTTGTTTGTTTGTTATAACCTGGTGACTCTCAGCTGTTCTTGTCTGAAATGGCTCATACATTTTGCTGTAGGACCTCAAAGTTGGACCCTAAAGTTTCTTCCTTACTGTAAAAGATTACCTGGTATGTCCCTCTTGGACATACATTTATTTGTCCAATGCTGTTCTCTCACAAAGAGTTTACAAATTTAGGAAATATTCGCTTTCTGCCACCAGGATCTGCTTGTGTACTGTTACTGTGTTTCCTGGAGTTAATGCACAGGCCATTTTGACATCTGACTTGAAAAGTACGGTATTTCTCGCCACACTGGACATTTTGGCCTCTGAGGTTGTTAGCCTTACAATTTCTTTGTAGATGGCCAAACTTCCACAATTAAAACACCGGGTGTTTTGATATCTGAGGTTTTTGGTGGCTACTGGGAAAGCTAATGGTGGTAATCTCGTAACCCCAGGCCGCTCCTCTAGGGGCAAAGTTAGCTTGAGATTAACCCTTTCTCTCTGAACGGACTGTTTCTCTTTGACCAGATCTAAACCTGTGTGTTCTCCTCGCCCCAGTGCTTTTTGCCTTCAACTTCTATTCCCAAACTCTCTAGCTGCACAACTATTTCTGCAATCCTTTTATCATACCCCTCCGTACCCACTTGCAACTTTTCAAATTGCTCAAGCATTCTCTCCATTTTTTTTGAAATATACAAGAGAAAAAACAACATACAAAAAAAAAATCCCCTCTGAGCACAAAGTAAGAGAGAGCCCTGTGGCAGCAGCCATCATAAGCCTTTTGCTGGCGTCCTGAAATACAGTTCACTCCTCAAACCCTGCCGTCTCCTCCACAGCGTTAGATAGGAAATCCCCATTATGCCTTGCCCTATGTCTCGGGGCTACTTGTAACAAGGTGGCTTGTTTTCTTTTAATTTTTGTTTTATTTTACACTTGAATTGTTTTTACTGTACTTAATACCTCTTCCTTTCCTTCACTGCCTTTGGGTCTAAGAGCAGGTCACAGTGAGAGAGTAGTTTCCCAAACTCTGGTTATATGTGTCACACACTGTTAAGAATTCTTTGTTTTTTCTCATGTAGGTTCTACCTGATTTATTTGTTTGTTTGTTTTAGAGACTGAGTCTTGCTATGTTTTGTTATATAGCCCAGATTTGGCACTCTTCCATCCCCTTGCCTCAACCTTCCAAATCCCTGGGGTACAGGGGTGCACACCACACTCAGCTGATGCTTCTCTTTAAATAAATATTTATTAAATTTTTGAACCTTTTTATTGTATGTGTATGGGTGTTCTGCCTGCACATGTGCCTTTGTACCACACGTGTGTATTGCCCATGGAAGCCAGAAAAAGACATATCCCGTGGGGCTGGAGTTTACAGATGGTTGTGAGAAGTGATATGAGTGCTGGGAATCCAGCCTGTGTTCTCTACTAGTGTGTCCAACTGCTGAGCCATCTCTCTAGCCCTTTGAATATATTTTAAACACAGATAAATGTGTTTAAAGGGTAATATCATGTCATTACTAGTAACATAAGGCAACTATAAGGTAAAAGTTTCACTCAGACTCAGCTACTTAACTGTCCCAGGCACAGGCTCTGAGCCTGGGGCCACCCTCTGTTAACTTTAAAGGGTCACCGGCCGCTGCTAGGGGTTGTGTGTGCCACAAGCCGCCAGTTGTACTGAATTTTGCCTGAGTGAATCAGAAAGAAGGTGATCTTGTGGGCTGTGGTTTCAAATTCATGTCAGACTGTACCCCTTCCCTTTCCTGGGTCACGCAAGATGCAAGATGTCCCCCAGGGTGACACCAGGACACCCAGCAGAAGGCACAGACTTAGGTGTAAGGACCTGCTGCTTCTGTAATACTTTGCCTTCCAGGTCCTCTCTACCCAGATCTCCACTTCTTCTAGAGACCCAAATCGCAAGGCCATTTCCAGCTCTAAACCTTTGTTAAATGCAATGTGCAATGTGCCTGAGAAGAGAGTGTGTTTCTTTTCCTTTGTGTTGATGAACAAAATCTCCAGTTTTAAATGGGGGTTGCATGTATTCATTGGTGTGAACCGGCCCCTTGTCTGGGACTGGGAGCATCCAGGTCTCCCCATTGACCACTTTATGACAAGTTCACCGCTTCCTTGGACAGGGCCATGAAGGGCCGATGGAATGGGTGGTCAGTTGTGAGCTTTGGGCACCTCTAGACCCGTGCTCATCCCCAGGCTCTCAGGCAGCCCCAGCACTCCCCGAAGCAGCAAATCGTGCCCACGTTCCCTTACCCCCAGGCCTGCCTTTTCTGGGATGACCCTGGGTCGACATGCATACTGTTTCTATTTCTAGCCTTGAAAACTTGATTCAAGCTTCCTCCTTCATCTTCTGGCCTCTTGCTGACTACATCCTTGCCATTACTTGAGGAGTAGCCACCCACTCACTAAAGACTGTGAACCTCAAGCCCCTGCCCACAATCAGTGCCATTGTCTCCCCGGGTCTCACCAGCCAGTTCTTTATTACCCAGGGACAGCCGTGGCCTTAACATTGGAGCAGAGAGGGGAATGAGGGGTTGTAGGAACCCCTAGAACATGTCACCTACCCCTGCAGCAGCCTGCTCTGGCAAACCACTGTGAGACAGCAGAGGATCTTAAAGTGCATTCTCCTTGTCTGGCTCTCTTATGTTCTATAATTTTAGGTGTTAAATAAAAATGCTCAAAAATTGCCAGGGGAAAAAAACATATCTACGTAGAAACCTTCCTTTTTTTTTTTTGGTTTGGTTGTTTTACGGCTTATCTAAAATGTTGGATGAATCCTGGGTCTCTCTAAAGGCAATTCAGCAGCTAAAGCCGGGATACAGACACCGGCTCACCATTGCCACCCTATCAGTCCCTTTTGAATAATACTCCTATGTGACTGGGTTCTCTGTGAGCCCTGTGGGCTCTGAGTTGTCCACCTAGACAACCAGCCTGCTTCCCAGGACTGCCATGGGCTTTCCTGTAGCAAAGAAGCCACTGTTGCTGGACTGTAGGGAGTCCAGAGGCAGAGAGGCAGAAAGCCCACTCAGAACTCATGCAGCGCATAAGAAGCCAAAATTGTCCCAGTCCAACGGCATGGGTTGAACAAACTCAGCATTTGGTGCCAGTTACAGTGATCTTGACTCTCTTAAAACAGGCGTGTGGGAGACACACTCATGGCCTGGGCTTATATTCGTGGACAGGTCAGACATCTCCTCTGGGCATTGTTGCAGAAAGTGACACGTGGGCTCAGCCAGGTAGAAAACCACTTCACCCTGCTTCATGGTGACCCCACTGCCAGTAAGGACAGGCTAGAGGGAATGTAGGTCTGTACAAAAACTGTGCCCAACAGGGGCATTTCATCACAGTCATGCACAGTACCGCTAGGCTCCCATCATAGGTGGCCATCTCCTCCTCATTCTCCTGGGCTAATGGATGCTAAGTGAGGGGTGCAGCTTCACCTGGGACACCAAGGCTATTCTGCATTTCTGGGGAGATTAAACAGGCTGGTACCCCTACCTTGAGAGTCTCTGCAATGAGGCCATCAACTCAGCATGGGCACGCTGCTTCCGTGGGTGTCCTGGACAGCTTGTCCTTTTGTCCCCTTCTTCCTGCATTGCACCCTGAATCAGGTCATTTGAAGTAGGTTGCAAGACCCCAGGCACTTCTGAGGTGGGGCTCAAAGGCTTCAGCATCCCCCGTCTCTGGTCACCACTGTGTCCTGCTGCCCTTGTTCTTGCTACTTCCTCTAGCCCCTTTCCAGCAAAGCTGTTTCTGGAAAGGATATGGCGATACAAAACAATAACGCTAGAAGGTAAGATGTTTGCTTTTGCTTCATGCATAATAACTTCTGTATGTATTTTGTTTCTTAGGAGTCTGAAGCTTTATTCCTCAAGGCAATTAAAGCAAATCCAAATGTTGCAAGTTACCATGGTAATTTGGGTAAGAAAGTTTTCCATTTGAATTGTATTGAAATTCTGGTGTATATATATTATATGATTATGTATTATATGGTTATATATTTTATATTATATAATTATATTAATATAATTGATTATATTAATTCTACAATTAGAAATAATTATATATTTATATGTAATCTTTTCTAAAAGTAATTTTGAAAGGTAACCTGTATTGACCCTGTCTCAAGAAGAATTTTTTTTTAAATGGGCTGGTGATACAGCTAAGCGTAGAGTACCTGCCTAACATATGAGGCCCTATATTCATGCTTCTATACCTCATGAAAAACATTCCTGATACCAGTCAGGCTTAGGGTGCTAACGATTCACTTTATTGTAACTATAATTTTACAGTCTGATTCTGATGTTAGAGACTCAGTTTCAACCTAGAAACACAGCTGTTATTTTACCAAAACATGTGTGGAAATTTTCACTTAAAGTAAATGGTTGTGGTTATAGAGAGAGCTCATCAGTTAGGGACACTGGCTGCTTATGCGGAGGACCCAGGTTTGGTTCCCAGCACCCACATGAAGGCTCGCAACCATCTATAACTCCAGGTCTAGAAGATCTGACATCTTCCAGAGTCGGTAGCATCAGACACTGCCTGCCTGTGATACATGTGCATATATGCAGGCAAATGCTCATAAGATAAAAATAAATACATCTTTAGAAAATGAAGTAAGCTGTGAGCCTCTTTATAACAGTAATGTAAATGCTAGTCTCAGCATGCCGCAGGCTCAGTGCAGTGCTGACTGGCTAGAAATTCCAGGGCAGCATTAACACAGTCACATGCCCTTTTTTTTGTAATAGCATTTCTGGGAGCACGTGAATCCCATCTAACGATAAGAAGAAACCCATGAGTAACAGGCAGGCGTCCAGGGCACTCCCCAGGGTATACGATTGCAATAAATAAAGCTTTCAGTACAAACAGTATTTTTTCTTTTTTTAAACAGCAGTTTTGTAACGGCTTCCCAGTAGTTCCTTGTGATTGTGCTTAGGGATCCTGCAAGCTAGTCAGAAGTGCTTCCAACCAAATCTGTGTCCTGCTATTTCAGCTGTGCTTTATCATCGCTGGGGACATCTGCACTCAGCCAAGAAACACTATGAGACCTCCCTGCAGCTTGACCCTGGGGCAGCAGGCACCAAGGAGAATTACAGTCTTCTGAGAAGAAAGCTGGAGCAAATGCAGAAGAAAGATATCTGATCTTACCCTCGTGTTTCGGGTTTGCGCGTGTGCATGAGGCCTCTGTTCAGATTGTGCCCTTATGTTTAGCCATGTAAAATTCTCACATGTTTATTGTATTCTACTGCTAATTTTTTTCTATGAAAACAAACACATGCAAAAAGGTTACAGCACCAGCAATACACTCCTAAATGCTTGATAGGATTTTTGCATTGAAATTGTATTTTTTCACACACCCAAATGTAATTCTAAAATCCTAAAAATGAAGCCTTTTTTGTTTTTAAACTAACTAGAAGAAAGAGAGAGGAATAATTATTTTGAGTGAGTTTTTCTTGTGTTAAACTTGCATTTGGGGTGTGATTGTCATGGTGAGGTGGAGTGTCCTAGACTCCTACAGCTTACATAAGCATCAAATGTATCTGTATATTAGCATGTTTATTTAATGACTAGAAAGAGTCAGTTAAGATTTGGGGGTTTTTTAAGGCTCTTTTTGCAACAGTATAACTTGAAGTTTGTAAGAAATTATTCACATTTTTCTGTTGAATAGGATAAATAATTGAATGAAGAGGGGAAATTTTTATTGTCTGGTATATCTGTATATATTTTTCTTTCATAGGAAGGTATGGACTCCCACACTTTCTTGGTTGTGTATATATGTTCTCCAACATGTGTGATGTTAGTACAAAATCTGCTGCCACTGTTAGTAGTATCCATGCTTTAGACAGCCTGACACCCAGGTCTTCATTCTGTCTGCTGTTCCCAGGGCTCCCCGTCTGTCTATGCTGTGTTTTCATGTTTTTAGCTGTGAAGTGGGTTCCCCTTTCACGTAATGTAGCTACAGACATTACTCTATCCAGAAAATGCAAAAAGATACATTCTCTTCCAAAAGAAGTCATAGCTCTGGATTGTGTGGTGTTCCTACAGATTGGGCTGCCTTCCCTTTTTTTTTTTTTTTAATTAGATTTCAACAATTTGTTTACTTAGTTCTTTATATACTGTTAACCTAACACTTTATGCAATCTCTGTCGTTTCTTATGCAGTAAAATTACCACACAAACTGGCATGAAACTGTTTTAGTTTCTTCTTCATACGGAATGGTTTTGTTCTCCCTTCCTTACGGCGGGTTCAGTTCCATTCTAGTGTGTGACTTGTAGACCGTTTTAGGCCCCACCATTCATTCCCCTCCCACCTCTGGGACAAGACACCTAAGGGGCTATGTAGTGTTTTAGCTCGATCTCAGCATGCAGTTGTGACAGGGAAGGCGTGGCCGTGGTGGCCTGAGGCAGCTGCTTCCATGCATCCCCAGGCAGGACAGAGCAGTGCATGCTGCTGCTGGGCTTGCTTTCTCTGTCTGTCCGCCACAAGTCTCTGCCTGTGGGAGCTGCTGCTCTGATCTGTGCTTGCTCTTACCACCTCCATTAGAACTCCGAGAGCACCTTTCCTGATGCACAGGTTTTGTTTCTAGGTGCCTCTAAATCCAGACAAGTTTACAAAAAAAAAAAAAAATTAAAAATTAACCATCACAGCATAGAATTCTATTATGAAGTTACTGAGGTTCAGATACTGAGATGCATAGATCAATATTGGTAAATTTGATTCTGCATACTCAGTTTTAGAGGGCATCTTTCACTTTTAATTAAAAGCAAGTGGAAGAATCAGTGTGCAGACAGCAGCCAGATCTGGTGGTATGTGCCTATAATCCCATCTACTTGGGAGGATGACAGATTCAAAGCCTGCCTCAGTTACAGAATGATCTCAAGGCTACACTGGGCAGCTTACTGAAATCCTGTCTCAAAGTTTAAAAATAAAAGTGACAAGTCTGTTAGTTGAGGGAACAAAACCAATACAATGAGTGTGTGTGTGTGTGTGTGTGTGTGTGTGTGTGTTTATATATTTAAAAGGTTATTAGGTTAGTTTACACTGTACTTTCTAGGTTGTCCAGCAATGGCTGTCCTCACAGTGGAGAAGCTGAGAACTATTGCTGTTTGGTCCACAAAACTAGTCCTCAGCATCCCTAATCTGACACCGCCGAAGGCCGAGAGAATCCGCAGATAGCCCCTGGTCTAAAGCCCACATTGTAAAACTAAATGAACTGGGTTCCAGCATCACTGAAGGAAGGAAGCGCCAGCCGCAGGGTAGATGAACTCAGCAGCAAGACCAAGCAAAAGTGAGAAGCGCTCACTCTTGGACCTCCTTGCTCCTGGGCTACTGCAGCATCGTCAGGGTTAAGGATGGGTCTTCCCACGTTAGTAGCTTAATCAAGGAAATCCCTCACAGTGTACTCAGAGGCTTGCCTTTTAGTTGGTTCCAGAGCCAGTCGAGCTGATGACCACACAGGGATCCTATGGTCATGGTGATGTCTCTGTATTGTAGAACACAACCTGACAGTACAGACCAAAGGAACAGAAATGCCTGCTCTCAGCTTTCTGGGCACAGAGCCCTGTAGACTTGTAGACCAGCGGTTGTAATTAGTAGTAGCCAAGTACGTCAGCAAAGAAATGTTTCATTTTGTTATGTTTGGGGTCATTTAAGGAAATGACCCCAAAACAACACTAACAGTTTATGTGTATTAGTAATCTTCCTGTAGGGAATGGCTTGGCATAAATAGATGTATTCTACGTAACTTGCTTTTTTTTTTTTCTTAATGCTACTTGGTTTTTGGTTTTTGTTTGCTTTTTGTTTTGTTTTGACAGTAAAGAAAAAATATTTCTTCTCAAAGTTCCTTTAGGAGCCTTTCTCTTTTCTCCCTTCCTCTTGATGAACTCTGTGTCCAATAAGGATGTATGCAGCTATTTTCCTTTTTTTTTTTTTTCCAAGACAGGATTTCTCTGTGTATCCTTGACTGTCCTGGACCATCTTTGCAGACCAGGCTGGCCTCAAACTCACAGAGATCCACCTGCCTCTGCCTCCCAAGTGCTGGGATTTAAGGTGTGAGCCACCACACCCAGTGCAGCTATTTTCTTTTCAGAGAAAATGGTCATTTAGTTGGATAATGCTTCAGGAGGCATTTCATGGCTGTAGTGTTTTGGAAGTCTATCTTGTAGGTTCTTTCCCTTTTCTTCCCAACTTAAGAGAATGTTTCTTAATTATTCTAAAACTGAAGTAGAAGGCTGGTTTCCTGTGGCTTCTCTACTTATCTAATAGTACTTATGTTTGTGCGTGTGTGGTTTTGAAGCAGGGACTTGCTACTCAGCCCAGCTACCTCAAACTCATGATCCTCTCCCTCAGCCTCTAAAGTCACTGGAGTTACAGACACACACTTTCGCACCTGGCCAGTAACTTTTTTTTTTGTTTTTTTTTTGTTTTTTTTTGTTTTTTGTTTTTTCGAGACAGGGTTTCTCTGTGTAGCTCTGGCTGTCCTGGACTCGCTTTGTAGACCAGGCTGGCCTCGAACTCACAGAGATCCGCCTGCCTCTGCCTCCCGAGTGCTGGGATTAAAGGCGTGCGCCACCACCGCCCTCCAGTAACTTTTTTATTTTAATGTTTTGATTTATAATGACAGATGGGGGCAGCATTTAAACATGGAGTGGTGGTGCATGCCTTTAATCCCAGCACTCGGGAGGCAAAGGCAGGTGGATCTCTGTGAGTTCAAGGCCAGTCTGGTCTACAGTGTGAGTTCTAGGACAGCCAGGGCTGTTACATAGAGAACACAGGGAAACCCTGTCTCAAAAAACCTAAAAAATAAATAAACCATGAGAAACTCTGACTGTAGTCCTTCATGTCCTTGGGTTTACCTGTTTCTCAGCTCAGCATTTATTACTGCAAGTTTTCTACCTGGTCACTCAGATTGGTTTCAGTTTCATATTACCTAGCATGTTCATTGTATATGATTTCAAGTTACTGACTTAAAATGTCATACAGAAGACTGAGCCCAGCATCAAAGCTCGGCCACCATGTCCATATTCTTGTTCCACTTGCTTGGATCTGGAGGTGTTAGACCCAGACATATGTCTTGGTTCTCCCACTGTAACATCCTAGGAAATTCACTTACATTATTCTGCCCATTTCTCAAGTTTAAAGCAGGCCATAACATTTGTTTTACAAGAAGATGAGAACCTCAGAGGACCCTGAAGTAAATGACAAGTGGTAGAGGACTTTTTAAAGAGAGCTGCGGCAAAGGCAGATCTAGTACTAAATATGACTATTCCGACTTCTTCATTCAGTAAAAATAAGTGCCTTCTGTATCAGTCACTTTTATATTGCTATGATAAAAACACTATGGCCAAGGCAACTTAGAAGAAAGTTTATTTGGATTTATGGTTCCAGGCAGAGTCCATGGTGGTGGAGCAGAAGCTGAGGGCTTACATCTCCAATGGCAAACACAAAGCAGAGAAGGCACATTGGGCATTGTGAAAGGGGCTTAGCCTGCCAGCAGTAATGTACGTCCTCCAGCAAGGCCATACTGCCTAAACCGACCCAAGAAATACTACCAACTAGGGACCAAGTATTCAAACATCTGAGCCTATGGGGACATTCTCACTTAAACTGCCACACCTACTATGTGCCAGAAACCTCTTAGTAAGTATAAGACGAGAGGAAGTGGACAAGGTCCCTATACGTTAGCAGTCACAAATTCTAGTAGTCCTTGAATCAATCTCCATGGACCTCAGAGGATGGCTGCTTGGGGTTAACGTAAAGTATCAGTGATTAATTTCCCATTTTTGATTTTTAATTGTGGCTTCAAAATTGAGTTGTATTTGTGTGTACTGCAGCTGTGCCTCAGTGGCATAATGTTAACCTAGCATGCACAAGACCCTAGGATTGAGCCTCAGCACCATAAGAACCAACATTCTAAAACTGTAATTGTGTTCTCTGTACATTTCTTTGTACAGTGTGCCTCAGAGTACAATAAGACACAAGTATATGTGCCAACCTAGAAATTCTGCTTGTTTTGGTTTTGTTTTTTTGTTTGTTTGTTTTTTTCAAGGCAGGGTTTCTCTGTAAAACTGCCCTGGCTGTCCTAGAACTCGCTTTGTAGACCAGCTTGGCCTAGAACTTAGAGATCCACCTGCCTCTGCCTCCCAAGTTCTGGGATTATAGGTGTACGACACCAGGCCTGACTTGCTTGTTTTCTAAAAATTATTTATTGCATCTAATTATTTCAGTCAGGTTAATTTTTAGCATTATTGAATACCCATAAGAGCTGTATTTCTCACTGTTCTCCCCTAAGGCTTTCCTGGGTGGACAACTCAGACACCTGTCAGAAAATTGGATTCAGTGTGCCTCTCGAGAACACATGGTTAGCAAACAGCCAGAGCAGATGAGTCCTCTTGATGGATTAATCAGAGCTATTCATAATAAATGTTGAGAGAATATTGATTAAAAAAATCATCCTTTGAGTTTTATCTCAAATTAATTCATTCAGGCAAAGATCAGCAATAAATAAAACCATTAGTTGGGAGGTGAGTCCAGAAAGCTGAGGTCACTGCTGGCCAGGATCAATGTGACTCTCCCACTGTGAGGCCATGTGAGTTACATGAGTCATCTAGGAAGAATTGTAAAATAAATGATTCCACCTGAATCTAACCAAAAATGTTGCTTTGAGCCCTGATTTTAACCTTTAAAAATACAAATGATGTTAAATTTCTTATATTATCTAAGAACATGTAGATTTTAAGGTAGATGCAAAAAGATAGGTGTGACAGCGAAGATTAGACTTGCCCCAAGGAACTTGATGTCCCTAATCAGCAGGAAGGAGTCTAATGATAACTGCGTCCCCTTTCCCCTCTATCCTGTTTTCTCTCCTATCTAGTGTTAGGGGCTTGAAAGGGAAGACATAAAAGGGTGGAGAAGAGTGGAAGACAGAAAGGAACCCACAAAGTAGCAGATGCCAGCTGAATGAGACGGGGTCTGTAATGAGCGTAAAGGGCTGAACGGTGACATTCATCACACTCTGCTTCCTGACTGCAGACTCCTCCTCAAGCTCCTGCAGCCGTGACATGGATCTGTACCTTGATGGATCTGCCATGATGGATCTGTACCTTGAACTGTGATCCAGAATAAACCATTCCTTAAGGTGCTTTTGTCAGGTATTTGTTGGAGCAACGGGAAACGCAATCTGGCAATAGATAAATGAATTATTAATTAACTGTTACAATGAGCAAATAACTTACATTATTTAAAGCATTAAGTTTTGAAGTAACAGGTAACAGAAACAACCCATTTCTAATAAACATTTAGAAGTTAGTTGAAAAATATTTTACTCAGTTGGCATAAGTACAACTTTACTTGGGCTGAAATCTATCAACACACACACACACTTCCTGTCCTCCCAACTCTTTATGCTTTCAGTTCCTCCTCAGTAAATGAAGAATTTGGCCCCAAAGTTGGGGTGGCATAGGTTCCAGACTCTCTTGATCTACCACCTTCCCCTTCCCTCTGCTCCCCACATCCTCTGGCAGGGATTGGAGGCTCAGTTTGAATGCCTGGGGCAGAAGGAAAGGCTTCACCCTCAGGAAAAGGGACCAAAGAGTGGTGTGAAGTGTGGTGAAGGTGGAGCTCTCGTAGCCTGGGGCGCCAAAATGTGGCCCTGAGGGCATAGGAAAGGATACAGAACCCCCGGAAAAGGAGACCCTGCAGCCGCATATTTCTCTGGTTGGGGGTAGTCAATGCTTGATCGTTTGCCCTTCTGGTGCCAGTTACAGAACCACACTCAGACTCCATTCTTCTTCAGCCCAAGCTGCTTGGTGGCAATGATGCTGATCTCCTGCAGGGTGGGTTCCCCTCACACAGGTCTCAGTGTTCCTCTGCTGTCTCTTTCTCACCTGCTACAGGGTCTCTGCTTTGCATATCTCCTGCATGTTCTCCTTATTCTCAGCTTCCTCACTCACTTCTCCAGGAGGGGCTGCACCTTACACGTTGTCTTGAAGCTGAGCTTCAGGTCCTCAAAGCAGCAAATGGTTGTCTGGCTGAACACCTTTCCAAAGAGAATGGCCAGGGTGAGCACCATCTCAGCCTGAGCATACCCAAGGGTGATATCCCTCTGCTTCAGCGGCTTGGCAAAATGTTCTAGTTCTTTCTGTAGGGTCTTCATGTCCTGGGACTCCTCGGGACTTGAGTCTGCCTTCTCCGCTTTCATGGCACGGGGGTGGACAGTACACAGCCCAGGGGAGGCCCCCTCCAAGTTGCTCTCCATTCTGACTCCTGTGTGACCTTCAGGATGCAAAGTCTCCAGGCCAACTTGGAGATCCTTTGAAGCTTAGCCAGGTCTGAGTGCCCACACAGCCTGCCTCCTGCCCTCGTGATCCATCAGCTCCACCTGAGAAGACAGACTCTGGCAGTGGAGAGGAATGAGAATGCTTGTTGGGTCTACCTTTGGAAGTGTCATTTGCCATATACGTCTGCAATACTGTCTACCTACTTCTATAGCACACTTTGGGAACTAGTATTGTCAGAGAGCATAGCAGGGAATTGAACAAAGTACAGGGCTTATACAGGGTTTCTTGAGAGCGGAGCTTTCTAGGGCAGGGATTTCCAGAGTGAGGACTGGTGGAATTTCAAGGCCTGAGCTTGGAGAGCTCAGGGATTGGTGGCTCTTTTGTTCAGACTTTTCACCTAAAATTAGCGTAACCTGGTATGAGTACCATTGAGGGCCTGGAGATGACCTTTGTGACAGTTACAGAGGCTGGAAATGTTATAACAGAGGTCTGGGAGAGGCGCTGGGCTACGGAGTTCCTCAGGCAGGGGTCTGGCCACTCTCCTGCCTTGAGGGCTAACAACGTACAAAGTTTCTAAGATTACAAAGGGAGTCAGGGAAGTCTTTCCCTGGAGCATGAATAGCTGACAGAGTGGGGAGGAGGTGCTGCCTCTGTGGACAGCCAGGCTGAGGCAGGAAAGATGTCTTCTCCGTGGACAGCTCCCTTCTGTCAGGAGCGCCAGAAGCCACCGTTTTGACTAGTCCAGGAGCACAGCCTGGGGCAGGAAAGGGGGCAGTGACAGCTCTGGCCTCACCTGCTTAAAGCTTTTGCAGCGCTGCTCAGGGACTGCACTGACACTTTTGGGGGGCGTTGGGCTACTTTGGTCTATCGCTGCTTTGCCCGTTTTGATCCTGGCCACAGCAGTGGCTGCTTTGGGACTACACTCCACAGACACAAAAAAGTCAAAGGGAAAGAAATGATGAAAGGAAACCAATAATGTTAATTTGTGTCTCTCAGAGGAGACAATGGGCTTCTTTCTCACCATCTCTGTGACATTGCTTTCAGCTCCTTGTCTGGATATAGAACTCTGGCTACCTTTCTACCATCATGCCTGCGTTCATTCTGCCATGACGAAAATCCTCCCATGAGGAAAATCTGTAGAGAAAAAGTTGCCCTGAGCTTTTGGTTCTTATCCATCTCCTCCGGTTCTCAGTCCTGGGGCAGGATACAGGGGAATGCTAGCCCTTCCGTTAGCTGCTAAACAAGTTTTATTTTAAAAAGAAGAGTTGGCAAGTGGACAGAATTGCTACTTGTATCCAGTAGGCATGTTTGAGCAGGTGCGAGACCTTGGTGATGCATGAATAGGTCGGGTGGAGCCTTCCTCAGACCTGAGTTTAGCGTCACCTCCGTGTTTCTGTGAGGGGGTGTGTCTCCAATTTTGTGTTTATGAGTCTCTCTGGAGTAGTGAGTCTCAGGTGTGTTTGCGTCCAACATGGAGTCAAGGCGTAGGTAGTGCAGAGCCGCCCCCTGTAGGAGCGGTTGTTTTGGTGTGTGTCTGTGTGTCTGTCTGTCCGTCCTGTGTGCGCGGTGGCCAGGGCGCCGCAGGGGCGGGCGGAGCCGCGAGCCGCCTGCAGGGGGCGCCGCCCGGGGCCCTTGGGTTCCGCCCGCCCAGCGGGGTGTTTCCGCCGCCGCCGGCCGAGCTCCTGCCGGTCCCGGGACCTGGTGCAGGTGAGGCGGGCGGGGACCAGGAACCTGGGGCGGCCGAGAGACTCGGTCCCCTGCCGGCCGAGCGTCCGCCGCTCGGGTCCGGACGGGTGCGGGTGGGCGGGCGGAACCCGCGGGGCGCAGCGCGCGTTCGAGCCCGGAAAACTGCGGGAGCGGCGCACACGGCGCATACGGCCCACGCGGCGGACGCGGCGGGCGACGCCCACGGAGGCGGGCGCAAGCGGAGCCGGTGCTCGCTCCTCGCGAGACGGATGGCTCCAGCAGGTAGCCTGAGATCCTGAGTGGAAGGAGGCCAGCAGTTTTGGAAGGTTCTGCCCTCTAACTTCAGGAGTTGGGTGTGAGAACACCGAGACCTGTGCGGTCAGTCTCTGGTCTGGGTTTCCGCTGAGGCACCTGGCTCCTTGGCGGCCCTTGCTTTGGATCCACCCCTGGTCATGACTGCTGTTTCAACTCTGCCAGCCTCACTCAAAACCCATCAGAGCTGTGTGTGTGTTAGCTTAACCCCAAGCTCAGTTTATTCACGTTGAAGGACTAGGGAAACACATTAAAGTAGGAGCCACTTTTTTAAGAGTAGGCTGGAAGTCCCAGGTGTAAATCATGACTTAAAAACATAGGCCATCTTTGAATCAATTTGAATGACCTCTGGGGGGTGGAGGCGGCTAAGTCTTGCGCACAAATGTGCTAATTTCCTGTAATTGAAAGCTTTCTCCTGGCCTGCTTCCTGTAATTGAAGTGCTAAACTGAGGAGCAGTTTGGCCTCATTTTTCCCGAGCCTTCTCCCAGAAGTCCCTGAATAAGCACGCCAGTCTTCCCCAATGGAGAACATGTGTCTTTAAAAGCTTAGTTTGCAAAGTTAATTGGTGGATTTCCCAATGAAAACGTTTAAACAGTAAACTTTACTATTACCTTAGCATGCAAAAGGCCCAAGGTTGGATCTCCAGCACACTGGAACACAAGCAAACCAAGTTGGGGTTCGGTATGCAGCTCAATGGTAGAACACCGCCTTATTATGTGTGAGGCAGTAAGCTGGGATCCTACTAATGCCTATTTCTGGTCTTCTTGGATAGTGGGTGGCAGTGTGTGGTACAGAACCCAAATAAAAACCTTGCAATAGTTAATTTTTTTTAAGTATATGTTTAAGGTGGCTTACATCTTCAGCACTCAGAAGGCTGGAGTAGGCCATCCTGGGCTTTGCAAGACCTTTTATGAAAAAATAACAGCCCCCCCTTCCAATTTTTTTTTTCTCTTTATCTAGTAAGAGCTTTTGAGAGCTCCAGTTCTGTCTATGCTTGAAAAGGAGTCACAGGCTGAGTTTTTAATACTCTTGGGCAAGGTCTTGCTAGGGATGAGGACCCTCTCCTCTACAAACTAGTGCTGTTCTCATGTGAAGAGGGACATGGCCCTTGGGAAGGCTCCAATAGAAGGATACCATCAATGATCTTAGCAGTTTTCTTTAGAACAGTCCCCATCCGGAGCCAATAATATCAGAAGCTGTATTCAGAGAACCTGAGCCAGCCATGACCGTCCAGCATCTTGACTGACAAATTCATCCTTCAATCAAAGTCTTCTCTGTATTGTTGATTGACCACTCTGTGGAAAACAGCCAACACCTGGAACCCAGAGCTGGGTGGGCACTGGTTACTCTGAGGTAGTGTGCTCTTTCAACTGAGTTCACACAAAAGGCCAGTTCCTCCATCTCTGGGTTTATATGGCATTGTGAGTCAGTAGATACTCTCTCTAAAATAACTACAAGGCCATGTGCTGTTGGAGTGAATGGCTTCCAGGTTGGGACACAGCGAAGGTCATTTGTTGCCAAACCTTGAACATCACTTGACTTTATGGAGGAATGGGACACTAACATTGATGGTTTTAGATACCATGAACAAAAGACAGGATGGGTAAAATGAAACTGTGTTCAGAGAGAAGAAGGAAGCTGACAGGTGTGTGAGACAGACAGTACCTGGCTGTAGGAAAAGCTGGGCCAGATTGGACCCAGGAAGGAAAGGCTCTTTGATGATAAGTTCTGGTTTGTTTGTTTGTTTTTTTTTTTTTAATCAAGATTCTGATTTTCTTTTTTAGTTGGAAAACTTAACCAAACATGGAAGCATAGAGTAGTCTAATGAACTTCCAGATACCCACCAAATAGATTTCATGATTCTGTCCCACCTGATATGCATTCTTTTTCCCATTGTCCATTTAAGGCTAGAGCTACAGCTCAGCAGCAGCTCCTACCTTGCAACTGCAGGGTCCTGGGGTTTACCTTCAACACTGCAAGGAAAAAAAGTGATTGCTTTAAAGCAGTTTATTCTGGATAGTATACCAGTTCTCCTCTAAATCTTTAGGTTTGTACCTTCAAAGAAGGAACATTTTCTTCTGGGACCACAATGTAATCATCTTCTCTTAGAAGATTACTTCAAAATGCTCTACTCTTTATGTGTGTTTGTGTAAAATATTATGTAAATAAGTACTATCTATTGATTGTCCCTTTCAGGCTAGGGCAGAGATTTAATAACCTTTCCCTGCCCTACAAATACAACTGTGGCAAATACAAACTCAGGCTTTGCAGCTCCTGAAGTCTTTATGCAAATGTCTAGCTCTACAGTTGCCATATAAAAGTAGCTATTGCTGATACATACTAAATCTGTTGACTATGTTCAAATAATGTTACTTTTCTGGGGTTTTAGTTTTTTGTTTGCTTGTTTTGGAGTTTTTTTGGTTGGTTGGTTGGTCAGCTGGTTTTTTGTTTGTTTTTGTATTTTTGTTGTTTTTTGGGTTTTTTTTTGTTTTGTTTTGGGTTTTTTTTTTTTTGGAGGGGGCAGGGGTATCTATTTTTAAATTCCCTGAAAGGCTCAACTTACACACAGGCCAGGGCTGGTTGAATCTGATCTAAAGCAGTCCAAGTCCCTTCTATTTTTCTTTTTTTTTTTTTTAATTTATCATGTGTTTGTGTGCAGAAGTCAGAGGACAAGTCATGGGAGTTGGTTCTCCCTTCCACCATGAGCATTCCAGGGCTGGAACTGGTGCTGTCATGATCTGTAACCGATCTTTTAAATTATTATTTAACACTTATTTATTTATTACTAAATTCACTTATAACAAACACCAACAATTTCTTAACTATTAATCCTATAAATTCCTACAACCCCTTTAACCTATCCACTAAACCTATTGATAATTATAACAACTACTTTCATAACCTTTTAGAATGATACAGTCTCTGGGGCAGGTCCTCAGTCGTCAGGAACACAGTCTTTGTTGTAGATTCTTTAACGCACTTAGCAGTCCTTTTTCTGGATCTCTCAGATGCAGGTTCGTCAGGGTAAGTTGGTTATTGCAGTCTCACCTTAAATAAGGCTTCATGCTTTCTTCTCTGTGGGAGACCCCAGCTGTCTGCAGGCCAACTTACTTCTTTTGAATCAGGAACTCAGCTGCTCTGCCTCAGTCCTTAAAGCCAGGCACAGTTTCCCCTAGGCCACTGATCGGACAGATCAAACCCCTCCAGGCAAAAGCTGAGCCACAGGGTCCAGTCCTTGGCCTTTTGGTGTCTTGCTCAGGCTTTCTTTGCTCACCGGCTTCTTTCTGCTTCAGGGAGAGAGCTGGCCATCAATGGCCAGCCGTTTTTTCAGCAGGACTCTTGGAGCTCTCTAGCATCAGGGGCCTCTTCTCTTCTCGGCTCCACGCACTGTCCTCAAATAGGAGGAACTCTGTTTCAGCTTAATTTGGGCTCCGCCCACTTAGCAGCTGAAAACAGTGTCAGGCTAGATACTTTGTTTCAAGTCCATTAAGTCTTTCCTGTTTTCCTGACTTCAAACTTGTTTTTCAGTCTATTGAGTCTTTCCTGTTTTTCCTGACTTCAACCTTGTTTTTCAGTCTATTAAGTCTTTCCTGTTTTTCCTGACTTCATGCTGATAATGCTGTTCATGCCCCGAATTAAGAGACAGTATCAGAAACTCCTATATATTTTCTAAATCTAATTTATCTAACCCCTACAATGATCGGTCACCAGCACCTTTACCCACTGAGCTGTTTCCCTGGCTTCCTATGGGATTCTTTAATGCCAGGGATTATATCGCGTGGCTGCTTACACATTCTGAGCTTGGGGGTGGTTTTGCTTAAGTCCAATTAGATGGCTTGGTTACTGCCACGATATGAGTGTCATTATTGCACTATTAGGTCATTGTTTTGGTTCAAAGATATCTCAGTTAAGACTTTTCACTGCTTCCTGGCCTTGGCACCTTCAGTTCCTATGAAAGCTCGTCCTCAGGAGGAGGCTGTCAGGTCACGTCTAGCTCAGATCCTCTGAATCCTGTGTGAAAAGTACATGGTATCTTTGGCAATAGGTACTTTACTTTCAACCTTTGGGAAGCAGCCAAGGGCGACAGAAATAGCCTGTATTGTTTTGGGAGTTTCTTGGACGCTTTTGTCCTACAACTCAAAAGGGGTTTTTCATGATGGGTACTGGGGATTTTGTTAGTCTGTGGATCTTGAGAGAAGCATTGTCAACCAAAGTGACATAACTTATTTTAAATTATATAAAAAGTAGTATTTTGTCCTCATTTCTCCCTCTCTTACTGTATTCTGTATGCTTCTGTGTATTTATGCAAGTGACCAACGAGGAGAGAAGAGGGTAGCAGATTCCCTGGAGCAAGAGTTACCAGCAGTTGTAAGAGGCAGGCCAGTTCTGGTGCTGGGAACCAAACTCCTGGGGCCTCTGGAAGAACAGCAAGTACTCTTAACCACTGTGCCATGTTTCCAGACTCTTAACTCTCACATCTTATTAACCACTGTGCCATCTCTTCAGCCCCAGTGGGAAGGGGAGGGGGCAAAAGAGAAAAGGAAGGAGTTGAATTTGCTTATCAGAGGACCCCACCTCTGCTATAATGACATTAATCCACTTGTGTGCAGGCTGCATGAATCACCCCTACAGGTTCCTCCTCTCAACATTCTTACTGGGGATTAGCTTTCTAGCACATGGATTTTGGGGATACCACCATAGGTGAGGGGGCATTTGAATGATAGCAATCTGAGTCCACGTATACACCTTCGTAGAGTTGTACAAAAGAGGTGGGAGCTGTTGATTCTGCCCCTTCCCCTTAGCGGTGGGCTTCTTCCCTTTTTGTTGTGGCACTATGTTTGCCGAGCATCTGTTTCACCTGTTTAAATTCCACATTATTTGGCCTTGAGCGGCCGTTTTTATGTACTACTGACCCTCTACTGGACTTCAGATTCCAGTAAGATACGGACTACCATTCTTTCTTCATTCCTTTTGGCCCTAGTGCCTTCCATATAGCAAAGAGTAGGAAAACTATGTGGCATTTTGAGTTAGGCCTGAGTGAGAGTGGAAGAGGTTCCAGAGACTGACCCTTTGTTCAGATCACTACATCTGCTTTAAAAAGCTGTGGTGGTGTGAACAGGAAAGGCCCCCATGGACTCATGGGTGTGAACACTTGGCCCATAAGGAATGGCGCTCTTAAGAGGTGTGTCCTTGTTAGAGGAAGTATGTTGCTGTGGGGGTTGGCTTTGAGGTATCCTGTGCTCAGGCTTTGCCCAGTGTGGAATTCCAGTCTCCTCGCGGCTGCCTGCTGATGTGGATGTAGAACTCTTGGCTCCTTCTCCAATACCGTGTCTGTCTGTGTGTGTCACCATGTTTCCCACTATGATGATAATGGACTAAACCTTTAAAACTGTAAGCCAGCCCAAATTAAGTGTTTTCCTTTGTAAGAGTTGCCTTTGTCGTGGTGTCTCTTCGCAACAATGGAAATCCTAACTAAGACAGAAGTTAGCTACTCTTCTGTCTTATTTAGCATATCTGATATAAGAATAGAAAATGTTTTGTTCACCTTTCTAGGGTATATTCAACAAAGACCAGCCAGTCACGGCCAGTATGACACCAATGAGTCCTGAACAGCAGCTTCCTAAGGCAAGAGACTAGGTAGATGAGCCAGGTGGTTCACTCCCTGGTTGGCTCTGACATGCCATGGATATATTGGCTTCCAGAGGATGAATTGTCTGCCACCCCTTTCTAGAATCTCTAGTATTTTCTACCCATGCTAACTGGCAAATGTCTCAAGCAAATTCATGACAAATTCTGAACTCCAGTGGCTCCGGGGTCAGTACATAGGTTGAGCATCCCTAATACAAACATTTGGTATGTTCTAAAATCCAAAATTTTTCTGAGTGACAAAAGTGTTAGAGTTTTGTATCAGAGATGCTTGACATTAAGTATATATGATTAAATCATTACAAAATCTGAAAAGTTCTGGCATTTGAAACATTTACAAGCCGGGCATGGCTGGCACACACCTGTAATCCCAGCACTCCGGAGGTGGGGACAGGGCATCAGGAGTTCAAGGTCATTCTTGGCTACATAATGAATTTAAGGTCATCTAGCTGTATGAGATCCTGACTGAAAAAAACCAAAAAGAACAACAACAGCAAAACTATTGGTCAAGTAGATATCCAATGTGTGGATTTTTTGTGTTGATCAGTAAATTTAAAAGGAATTAACATTTGCTAGACATAGTTATATGCTAGATATGATTATATACCTGGGATACATTTGGTTCATTTACTTCTGTGATTTACCCTTCTTTCAGGTAGAGGTGAATAGTTACAGTGTTTATGGGTCCGAGTCTTACTTATTTTCTTCATACAGAAGTTATTATTTGCCTTGTTTCTCAGTATTATAACTGAGATTCAAAAAGATGGGCTGCCTGAACCATGGACAGGTACTCAGACAGTTGGCCTTCCTTGACTGTAAAGTGTGGTGCAGCTAGTTCAAGGGTCTGTGTTCTCTTCTCTCTCGTTATTTTGAGGCAGGGTCTTTACTGTGTGCTCTAGAGTGTCCTGCACCTTCAGTTCTCCTGACTCTGGCTCTCAAGTGCCGTGACTCAGACATGCCA
>CAJQZJ010032066.1:7719895-7767053 GCA_907164525.1 Lophiomys imhausi | reverse complement strand
GTGACTCAGGCATGCCACGCCACACCAGCCGTGACTCAGGCATGCCAAGCCACACCAGCCGTGACTCAGGCATGCCACGCCACACCAGCTGTGTGTGCTTGTGTCGACGCTCTACTGGCTCCTGCTGCCAGAGTAACAATGAGCAGGTATGATCTGAAAGGCATTGGGACACTCCTGGGAAATGGTGTTGCCATAATAAGGTATGAATAGAAACTCTGTATAAAAACCTTGTATTAAGTAGTGGCTCTTGTTCCTTGGAGAGACACAGGTGATTCATCTGAGTCACATTTGCAAGGCTTGCCTCTGAGGGATTTTGCAGAATAAAATCTACCCACTCCCACTGCTGATTGTTCTATGCAGATTCCTGTGTTTCTGTGCTCACCCTATATTGCACTGTTCTTTTCCTTCTTCCTGCCTGTTGGGTCAGCAGTTAGAACCATTGTTGGACTTTGCTGTCCGTGTCTCTGCTGGGACTAGAGCTGGGAGCTGCTCTGCCCTGTGATTCCACGTGGGCAAAGGGGCAAAGGCTGTGTAAACTGTTGGAGGGAGTGGCCTTCAGGGAGGAGAGCCCAGGCAGCATTTTCTCACACCAGGGCTTTGAGATGAACAAAGAAGCAATACAACACCACCATTCAAGCAGCCATTTGGGCCTCTGAGAAGTTTAGATGCTCAGGGTGACTTAAAAAGTTGGAGATGGGTGAGGACCTGGTTTATGTAAGGCCGTTGGCACTGAGTGTAGGATGTTGGTGGGAGCGACCGACTTTGGTACTACTGCTTTTTAGAATCCATGGTCTGTCTAGCTCTTGGTTTTGTGTGATTCAGTGACCCGTGTGCCTAGGTATGCAGAATGAAAGGAAAGCAGATGTGTTAGACCCCAAGGAGATGGAAAGGGCCCGGTTCACCTGGAAACAGCTTTGCCCTTCTTCATTTCTTTGAACATGCCGGGAATGTCAACAGGCATTTTCTCTCATGAACGAACCTTGAGACTGGGAGCTATGAGCTCAGGAAACACGAGCAGCCTGGGGTGCTGGACTGAAGGGATGACCCGATGATCTCTCTGCCCCTTGCACAGGAGCCCACAGTGTGGTTTTGCAAGCTGACCAATAAAGGGAGGCAACTGTAGTCCTCTCTCCAGCTTTGCATGGAGAGCCCTCAAGGGGCATGCCTATTGTGTGCAGTCAGAACGGGGGAAATTAGTTACATCTGGAAGGGTCAGCCATACAAGTTTAATACAGTAAGGCTTTTTCATGTCAGAGAAGAGTCATTAATTCAGAAACCTCAGAAGCCATAGTGATTCCATAGTGCGGATAAGGTAGAGAGGATTGGAGTGAATTTGTGATTTTCAATAAACATTGATGTAAAGAGAAGTAAATATACATAGACATGCACACATGAAGAGCGGATACAGATATGTCCCTGTGGTGGTTTGAATGAGCCCTCATGGGCTCATGTATTTGAGTGTTTGGCTCCTGGTTGGTGAACTATTTAGGAAAGTTTAGGAGGTATTGCTTTGTTGGAAGGGGTGTGCTGAGGGATGGGCATTGAGGTTTCAAAAGCCCACACTAGGCCCAATCTCTCTCTCCTGTGCCTGCTGCTTGTAGGTCAGGATGTAGGCTCTCAGGTGATGCCCAAGTGCCATTCCTGCCTGCCCGCCTGCTGCCATGCTTCCCGCCATGAAGGGCACGGACTAACCATCTGAAGCTGTAAGCAAGCCCGGTCAGATGCTTTCTACTATTATGTGCCGTGATCATGGAGTCTCATGACAGCAATAGAACAGAGACTGACATAGTACACATCAAGAGAGGCAGGAACGGGTGCACTCCAATAGTAGTCCTGGCTTCTGAATACCATTTTCTAACAAGGAATGCAGGTTCCCAGGAAATGGGATCCCTGCCTGGGACATAACATTCCAAGAGAAATTAGACCATCTTAGGACAGAAAGCAAGGAAAGTACTCAAAAATGAGTCAAGGGTCAGAGAAACTGCTAAGATGGACTCCACATTTCCAAATCAGGGACAATTTGAGCATTCAGAGAAATAAAAATAGCATTGGCTATAATGGGAAGACATAGATCTGCAGACATGCACATAAGCAAACGGACAAGGGTGGTAAGTGGAGCGTGTGCATAGTCTTGAAGTGCTTCCTCACAAAGCCCTTGTCACCTCTCAAGGAAAGGATCAGACTTCACTGAGGGAAGCCTAGCAGTTACCACGTAGATGAAGTGGTTGGAATGAACACCCCAAAATGACACAAATTGAATCAAGTGCCATGTGACAGGTAACAAGGAAAACACTTTATTTACTTATTTATTTTTGTTTGATGTGCATTGGTGTTTTGTCAGGTCCCCTGGAAATGGAGTTACAGACAGCTGTGAGCCACCATGTGGGTGCTGGGATTTGAACCCAGGTCCTCTGGAAGAGCAGCCAGTGCTCTTAACTGCTGAGCCATTTCTTCAGCCCCAGGGGAACATTTTTAATGATTACTGATGAGCTTCTAACCCAGAGGCAACACCAGACAAAATCGAATTGATGGACATTCAGTGAAATGAACGTCCGAGAGCCTGTAAGTGTCACAGCAGTCCAAGACTGAGGAGACCTGAGAACACACAAGTCTCATGCTAGGTTCTGCCGTAGGCCCTGTGACCGGAGAGCACATCCTTAAGATCATGCACAGAGCACGGGGAGGCTGTAGTTCTGGGAGTGCATGCCTGGTACTGAGGGTTGATGGCCATGTAACTGGTGGGAACAGATACAGACACACTCAGGGCTGGAGGACTTAAGGCTAGCAGCTTACATGGGCTTACTGTGTGCACACTGCTGCACACCCATCACATGTCAGACTGTTGAGCAGAGTTGCTGGGACCTGAGCTGGGCATGTGCACAGGCCTGGAGCACTCTTTTGCCAGTTGTACCCCTGCAGCCGGAGCCAGGGGAAGCACCCAGGGTTAAACTGACCAGAAATCCATTCCAGGCAGAATGATGAGGAATGAAGAGTTCTTCCTAAAGGCAGTTGCAGCCTTCCAAGCAAAGAGGAGGATGCATGACGTAAGGCTTCCCCAGTGGGACCAGGAAAAGCTGGCTGACATGTGATTGTCTTTTATGAACCACATAAAGTTTACACTCAGCTCTGTTGGATTTGCAGTCTACTTTTAGTAAACAAATCACCACCAAATTAGTGCAAACAATAAACATTACCCACAGTCTAGGTCAGAATTTGAGGTCTGCCTAGTTGAATGACTGGCCTGGGGTTTCTCATAGCTGTGATCAAGGCTGTAGTCAAAACTTGACTCAGAGGGGCTTTGAACTCGAATAACAGTTGCTTAGCCTTGGTCCTTTCTGGCTATTGTGGAGGCCTCAGTTTCTCTCCTCATGGACATCTCTATATAGAGCCACAGATGACAGCCTGATATTGAGTCTGAGACACAGAAGAGCTCCCAAGACAGATGCTGCAGTTTTGTTTTATAGCTGAATCCTGGAATAATAACCTATTTTTCATTTTGTTTGAAGTGAGTCACTAAAACTGGCCTAGGTTCAGGAGGCAGGAATTTTACAAATCCAGAGATGCCAGGGGCTGAGCTTTCCATGGGCCACGTGCCCGGCAGAACCTCATGGCCAGGAAAAGGCAGAGGCATGGTCTTGCACATACTGTAGGGGGCCACCCAGCCTTGGTGACTCTAGCAGCAAGGCCATTTTGGGTGGTCATTCCAGATGGAGCAAGTGTATCAGTTTAACAAATGGCGAGAGAAGTAGTGATGGGGTTAGGGAAGGAGAGGAGGACAAAGGACATTAGGAAGCCTGAGTGGCCCTTGCTCAGGGCATCTGGTCACAGGTAAATATCTTCAGTATCCTCTTGTGATAAGCCCTCTGTTTAAGTATAGACCAGTGACTGGGTGTGTACCTCAGGTGGTGGAGTGCTTGCCTGGCATACACAAAGCCCTGGGTTCAGTCCCTAGCATCGCATATCCAGTTTGTTAGAACATATCTATATAATCTCCACACTCTGGAGATGGTGGTAGAGACAGGAATATCAGAAATTCAATGTCATTTTTGACCATGTGGGTAATTTGGGGCCAACCTGAGCTGTAGATATGACACCATATCTTTTTTTTTAATCTTTTTAAAATACATTATTTCAAGTTATGTCTCCATTATCATCCCCTCCCTCCATGCCCTCCTGGTCCCACCCTGCCACCTTCTACTCCTTCTCCCACCCATTCCACCCGTCTGGTGTGGGGTGCCTTCATGTATCAGCCCCCCTTAGTTTGTTAGTCACATGAGGTCTAAGAGCTTCCTCTTGCACAGGGGGCATACATGGCAGTTCCACTAGGGTGGAGTGTCCCATTGACAGGTAACCAAGTCCATGTTCCTGCTCTTTTGGGTCTACTGATTGTAGGATGGTTATCCTGTATATATGGCTAAAATCCAGTTGTAAGTGAATAAATGCCATGTGTATCTTTCTGAGTCTGGGTTAGCTCACTCATGATGACCTTATCTAGTTCCATCCATTTGGTTGCAAATTGTATGATTTCCTTGTTTCTGATGGCTGAGTAGTATTCCATTGTGTAGATGTACCACAGCTTTTTTTTTTTAATCCATTCTTTGGTTAAAGGACATCTAGATTGTTTCCAGTTTCTAGCTATTACAAATAAGGCTGCTATGAACATAGTTGAGGAGATGTCCTTGTGGCTTGGTGTGGAATCTTTTGGATATATGCCCAGGAGTGGTATGGCTGGGTCTTGAGGTAGGGATATTCCAAGTTTTCTAAGATATCACCAGATTGATTTCCATAGTGGTTGTACAAGTTTGCACTCCCACCAGCAATGGAGGAGTGTTCCCTTTTCTCCACAACCTTGCCAGCATGTGCTGTCATTTTTTTTTTTTTGATCTTAGTCATTCTGACAAGTGTGAGATGGAATCTCAGAGTTGTCTTGAATTGCATTTCTCTGATGATTAAGGATGTTGAGCATTTCTTCAAGTGTCTCTCGGCCATTAGAGATTTCTCTTTCATGAATTCTCGATTTAGCTCTGTACCCCATTTTTTGATTGGGTTATTTGGTTTCTTGGTGTTTAATTTCTTGAGTTCTTTATGTATTTTGGATATTAGCCCTCTGTCAGATGTGGGGTTGAAGATCTTTTCCCAATCTGTAGGTTGTCGTTTTGTTCTAATGACAGTGTCCTTTGCCTTACAGAAGCTTTTCAGTTTCAGGAGGTCCCATTTATTGATCGTTGGTCTCAGAGCCTGAGCTGTTGGTGTTCTGTTCAGGAAGTTGTCACCCGTGCCAATGAGTCTGAGGTTTTCCCCACTTTCTCTTCTATTAGATTTAGTGTTAAGGTCTTTGATCCACTTGGACTTAAGTTTTGTGCAAGGTGATAAATATGGGTCTATTTGCATTCTTTTACATGTTGAAATCCAGTTAGCCCAGCACCATTTGTTGAAGATGCTGTCCTTTTTCCAGTGTATGGTTTTGGCTTCTTTGTCAAAAATTAAGTAACTATAGGTGTGTGGGTTTATTTCTAGGTCTTCTATTCGATTCTGTTGATCAACTGCTCTGTTTCTATACCAGTTACCTCAAAGATATTTTATGTTATTTGTGGCTATTGTGAAAGGTGTTGTTTCCCTGATTTTTTTTCTCAGTCTGTCATTTTTGTATTGGAAAGCTACTTATTTTTGTGAGTTAATTTCGTACCCAGCAGGGTTTATCAGCTGTAGAACTTCCCCAGTGGAATTTTTAGGGTCACTTATGTATACTATCATATTATCTGCAACTAATGACACTTTGACTTCTTCCTTTCTAATTTTTGTCCCCTTGATCTCCTTCAGTTGTCTTATTGTTCTAATTATTACTAAAAGTACTACACTGAATAAGAGAGTGGGCAACCCTGTCTTGTTTCTGATTATAGTGGCATTGGTTTGAGTTTCTCTCCATTTAATTTGATGTTGGTTATGGGCTTGCTGTAAAACTGCCTTTATTATGTTCAGGTATGTCCCTTGTATCCCTGATCTCTCCAGGACTTTTATCATTAAGGGGTGTTGAATTTTGTCAAAGACCTTTTCTGCATCTATTTACATGATCATGTGGTTTTTGCTTTTTAGTTTGTTTATATAATGGATTACACTTATTGATTTTGTATATTGAACCATCTCTGTATCTCTGGGATGAAGCCTACTTACTCAATCATGGTGGATGATATTTTTGATGTGTTCTTGGATTCAGTTTGAAAATATTGAGTATTTTTGCCTCCATGTTCAGAAGAGAAATTGGTCTGTACTTTTCTTTCTTTGTTGGGTCTTCATGTGGTTTGGGTATCAAGGTAACTGTGACTTCATAAAATGAACTGGGCAATGTTCTTTCTGTTTTCATCTTGTTGAATAATTTTAGGAGTATTGACTAACTTTTCTTTGAAAGTCTGGTAGAATTCTGCTCTAAAACCATCTGGCCTTGGACCTTTTTTTTTTTTTGGTTGGGAGACTTTTAGTGACTGCTTATATTTCAGTAGGTGTTGTGAGTCTATTTAAATTGTTTATTTTATTTTTATTTAACTTTAGTAAGTGGTACCAGTTGAAAGAATTATCCATGTCTTTTAGATTTTCCAGTTTGGTGGAGTACAGGTTTTTAAACTATGTACTTACGTTTTTATGGATTTCCTCATTGTCTGTTGTTGTGTCCCTCCCCTTTTGTTTCCAGTTTTGTTAATTTGGATATTCTCCACCTTTTAGTTAGTTTGGATAAGAATTTTTGTCTCTCTTGTTGATTTTCTCAAAGAATCAACTGTTTGTTTCATTGATTCTTTGTAATGTTCTGTTTCTATTGTATTGGTTTCAGCTCTGAGTTTCTTTCTTGCCTTCTATCAGCCGTGAGTTTGATTATTTCTGGCTGGTCTACTCTTCTTGGGTGTGATTACTTCTTTTTGTTATAGACATTCAGGTGTGCTGTTAAGTTGCTAGTATGAGATCTCTCCAGTTTTTTCATGTGAGTACTTAGTACTGTGAACTTACCTCTTAGAATCCTGTTTATTGTTTTCCATAAGTTTGGGTATACTGTGTATTCATTTTCATTGAATTCTAGAAAGTCTTTAATTTCTTTATTTCTGTCTTGTCTCAGTAGAAGGTTGTTCAGTTCCATGAGTTTGTAAGCTTTCTGTTGTTTCTGTGGTTGCTAATATCCATCTTCAGTCCGTGGTGGTCTGATGGATACACAGTTATTTCAGTTTTCTTATATCTGTTGAGACTTGCTTTATGTCCGAGTATGTGGTCAGGTTTGGAGAAAGTTCTATGAGGTGTGAAGAGAAGAAGGTAGATTCTTTTGTATTTGGGTGAAACGTTCTTAGATATCTGTTAGGTTCGTTTGGTTTATAACATGTTAGCTCCAGTATTTCTGTTTAGTTTTTGTCTTGATGCCCTGTCCGTTGGTGAGAGTTGGGTATTGAAGTCTCCCACTATCAGTGTGTGAGGGGCATTATGTGATTTAAGCTGTAGTAGTGTTTCTTTTATAAATGTGAGCACCCTTGTGTTTGGGGATAGGTGTTAAGAATTGAAATGCTGTCTTGGTGGATTTTTCCTTTGATGAGTATGTAGTGTCCTTTCCTATATCTTTTGATTAGTTTAGGTTTGAAGCCTATTTTTTTTAGATATTAAAATGGCTACACCAACTTGTTTCTTAGGTCCATTGGAATATCATTTTCCAAACTTTTCCCCTGAAATAATGTTTATCCTTGATTTTGAGTTGTGTTTCTTGGATGAGGCAGAAGGATGAATCCTGTTTTTGCATCCATTCTGTTAGTCTGCATCTTACTATTGGGGAATTGAGACCAATTGATATTGAGAGATATCAGTGACCAATGATTATTGATTCCTGTTGTGTTGTTGTTGTTAGTAGTGGTGTGGTGGTGGTGTGTTTCCCGTCTTTTGATTTTGCTGATCTGAGAGTATTTATTTCTGGTTGGTGTTCTCTTCCTAGCACCTTCTTTAGGGCTGAATTTGTAGACAAATATTGTTTTAAGTTTGGCTTTATCATAGGATATCTTATTTTCTCCATCTGTGGTGATTGAAAGTTTTGCTAGATATAGTTACTTGGGCTGGTATCTGTGGTCTCTTAGAGACTGCAGCACATCTGTTTAGGCCCATCTAGCTTTTGGAGTCTCCATTGAGAAGTTAGATGTAATTCTGACATGTCTGCCTTTATATGTACTTGTCTTTTGTCCTTGCAGCTTTTAATATTCTTTGTTCCTTATGTTTATTGTTTTAATTATTATATGCCAAGGAGACATTTTTTTTTCTCATCCAATCTATTTGGTGTTCTGTATATTTCTTGTACCTTCATATCTCCTTCTATAGGTTAGGAAAATTTTCTTCTTTGATTATGTTGAAAATGTTTAATGAGCCTTTGAGCTGGTATTCTTCTCCTTCCTCTATTATATTATATTGTTTTATTATTATTATTATCATCATCAAGTTTAGTCTATTCATAGTGTCCCATATTTCCTGGATGTTTTGTATCAGGAGTTTTTTTGGGGTTTTTTTAGATTTAACATTTTCTTTGACCAATGTGCCCATTTCTTCTACTGTATCTTTAATGCCTGAGATTCTCTCTTCCATCTCACTTTCTGGAATATTCTGTTAGCAGACTATCTAGATGTACAGAGTAGCTTTGTGCAACATTGTAAACTGCTCTTCCAGGTGTCTTCTGACTCAGGTTCTGTGTTGGGATGCAAAGTTTGTTGAACTGAGCTGAAAATATGGCTCAGCAGTAGGGCGCATGCCTACCATTGAGGCCTTGAGTTTGATCCCCAGAGCATGCGCACGCGTGTGCACACACACACATACGGACAAGAACACACGCTCGCAACTTCCCCCCACACACACACACATACACACACGGACACGAACACACGCTTGCCACCTCCCTCCACGCACACACACACAAACTATTGTTATAGCTTGAATTGTCCTTGAAAACAAAACAGTGTTCTAATGTAAACATTCCAGTTTCCAACAGCCCAAGTACTTCTAACAAAAAGTTCTAAAATACAAACAGTTATGCGGTGGAGACATGAAGGTAAGGGAGCGAAATCTTCAGGCTTGGGCTGCCTTTCTGCCCAAGTTTATCAGGAAGTAGAACAGCAAAGCCCTTGGGACAGAGGCAGCAGACAGGAAGTCACCCACCTTCAGCCAGACCTAGATCACCCTTTCCCTGCATTTTCCCTAACAGAGTTAGGACAAGACCTGGGTTGTGAGCTCTTCCCTCCTTGACCAGAGAGTACTTGCTGCAGGCATAGTAAACACATTCTGAGCAGTTGCCCAATGTGAGTCAAAAGCTCACTCCCCACCAGGAGCCTGGAAAATATTCCAAAAGCTGTGTTTCTTAGCCAGGTGTGGGCAGTCCTGCTTAGTCAGCAGTTAGCTCAGACGAGGCCCTGGCTGTGTGTTCCAGTGTCTGAGCACCGTGTACCCACACACCCTGAGTTCTTACCTCCTGTGCCTGCTGACCCAGACTCAGAATCTGTTGCTTGAGCATGGGGTCCCCACTCACCCTGAGTTTTTACCTCCTGTGCCTGCTGACCCAGACTCAGCCTCCTTTCCTTGAACCTGTACAGCAGCTGTAGAGCGTGTCTTCCTCCGTCTCATTGTAAGTTAGGTTCCAAAAAGTGATTGAGTTTAACAGGGCAGCACAAGTCCATTTCAGAAAGACCACAGGGACTCGCTGCTTGTGGAAACCCTGAGGGTAAGAGGAGGACCTTCTGTTTTTGATTAGGAGGCGTGTTGAATCCTCTGATACACTGGCAAAGGTAGGAGGTTCAGCGGCCTGCAAGCTGCCTCCTTTTTTGTTCTCATTAGTTTTTATTTTTGAAACAGGGTTGTTATGGTTCATGGTAGCCTTGATTTTGCAATCTTTCTGCATGAGCCAGAATGCTAGAATTATAGGTGTACAATACTATGCCTGACTCACTAGTATTTTCTATATAAACTTTTTATTAATTTGCACACAAAATAGTTTTCACAAGTGGCTATCAAGGTAGAACCACCTGGATCAAGTTGGAAAATGTCAATGTGCCTTTCTCCACACAGTGGCACACTACCACTGAGCCCCTTCCCACCTTGCTGACATGGAGCTTGCAAACCCCAGATGCCATTTCAGGCCTACAGCTGCCTGAACATGCCTATATGGGTGACTGGCCCCTGCCAGTCATGTCTCTTTCACTTGGCCTCTGGTGAGGTGTTGACCAGCAGTGGTGGCAGAGACTAGCACGGAGTGAGAACCCTGTAGGTTGGCACCCTTACTGTGTGCAAACTGGGGGCTTAAAACTGGACAGTGAACTTGACAGTGGAATTGAAGCATTTAAGCCTGGACCCTGACCAAGACCAACAGTCTTGCAGTGGCCACCCTGATGGGTTCAACTTGAGCTGCAGGAGGCACCAGTGCATTATTGGCCCTTTCTGAGGCCTGGAGCCAGCTGCCTAGCCTGTTGACAGGTGTCTGGCTGCTGAGCCACCTGGAACAGGCGGGGCCAACAGAGGTCCCAATGTACCTGGCCTGTGTTTTCAAGGCTCCTTTCAGGGCCAGGGTTTGGGGATCTTCTAGTCACTTGCATACTCCGAATGGGCAGAGGTGAAGAGAAGGCTTTGTCTGCACTGTTGTTCACTGTGTTTTGAGAACAGCAATATAACCGTGTTAAGTTTTAAATTGCACTGATTTATATGTATAGTTGGAGGGGGCATGGGTGCCAAAGCATGCATGTGGATGTCGGGATTAGGTTCTGTCTTTCCACTGACCGCGTGGTTCCCAGGCATCAAATTCATGACATTAGATTTGGTACTTTCTGAGTCTTTAACAAAGCATGAGAAACACTTTCTTCATGACGAAAGCACTAAGAACTCGTTTAGTGCTTTAAACCATTTAAGACATGGTTGCTAAGGCCACATTTGTGTAGCCCACTGTGGCATCAGGGCCACAAAGGTTTGTTTTCCCAGACCCTTGAGAGTCTGGAGCTTTGAATACACCAGCAAGTCCTACCTGATTTCAAAGGCAGCCAGTGCTACTATTAGGCTGTTTCCTTTCCCTGGTATTGGTGGGGCTGGTGGCTGGCTCCAGCAGGAAGGTCTTGTCTTTACTATAAAGAACCAAGCAGGCAACGAAATGAGAGCATCAAAGAGTTCTGCAGGAAGTGGCCAGCCCTCCCTGGCAAGATGCCTGAACCTCAGCGCCTGCTCCTGCTCACGGCCAGGGCCAGGATTAAAGTTCACAGCATCTTGTTTTTTCACCTGTTTCCTACAGTTCTGAGAGACTTCTGAAGAATTAATGAGTTACTATATCAGATACTCAGCCTTTGCTGGGAAAAACAGGATTTCTGTGGGGGAGGAGGGAAGTAACTCGTTGAGATGCAAGGTTGTTTCTAGAAAGTAAGTTTCCCTGTAAACACGCCCTACCCCCATCCTCCCTACCAGGACAACCTCACTCAGTTTCCCCACAGATGGGTGTGTTTGTGTGGACCTCAGGCAGATGCCCGTGAGTGGCTGCTGGTGGGAGGAGGTTGGCATTTGGTAGAGTTGGTGAAGATAAGGGTACTATTGCCACTGTGTCCTCCGTGACCTCAGTGCAGCCAGGGTTGGCACTGATGGCAATGCTGAGAGGGACCAAGGCTCTGCATGTAACATAGCATAGGCGTTCCTGGCTCTGGGATGGCTGCTCCTGCACTCAGGACTGAGTGGAAGACATATCTGGCCAGAGGCTGAGCTCCATGCCTCATGTTTCTGGCCACTTACTTGTTCCTACCACAGTCTTGAGAACTGGGGAATTGCTAGTGGTTTATCACGTGGAGAAACTGAAGTGATGACATTCAGAGTTTATGAACACTTCTTTGTGTCACTAAATTTTAATACAATCAGGGTAGATATTTTATTGAGGTGTCTTTTACAGGGTTGTTCTTATGCTAGAAGGTAACATCCATTTAAAATCCTTTAGCAATTAACGTTGGAAGAGTTTAAGCCTTAGCTCTTTTCTTGTCTGGCTCACCTGGTGTTCTAAGTATAGACTGAGCATGTGCAGTAGTCTTGACGTAGCCCACCCCAGAAAGTCCAAAAGCCTGCCTTCTACACTCTGGCCACCAGGTGGCTAGTGAGAAGAGTCAATCATGACCAATCCAGCAGTTATGCAAAGGACTTGGAATCACTTTCAATTCTGCTTCAGTAATGAAATATGAAACTCGATTGTACTAAGGAAAGCAAACTACTGAAAGACAGCATTTCAAGCACTGCCCTGCCAGATGGGGATTTCTATGGTGTTTTTGTTTTTAAAATATTGACAATGTTAACTAGCTGAGTTTTGCTGAGCAAAAGCATTCGGAGATGCTGAGCCTGCTCTACCTTTGGGCTGACTTCTAGATAGACACATTTTTCCAGGCTGCAGCAAAGTTTGAGACAAAGGTTCTGTTTTGGGCTCCCGAGCTTTTCCATTCTAATCAGGGGAACCTCAGACCCTCACAGTGTAGACCTCCCATCTGCTCCTTGCTCCTTACTCCTTACGGTACATGTGACCTCAGCCAGAGACACTGCATAAGTCTATTCAGTACAGGCTCTGGAGCTCCCAGCAAAACCAAGCTGACCAGCCATGTGTGATAAGGGAGGGAGTTGGGCTTATTTCTACAGGACACGTGTGTTAGCGTGAAGACAGCTGCATATGGCACAGACTCCGCTCCCTCAGGGTTGGCAAAGAGAAAAGCATGAAACCTCACCCAGGCCCTGGCCCTCATCTTGTGCCTGTCCAGCCCATCTTGTGCACCGAGCTGCTCTCTGGGTCTTTAATTTATTCGCTTTGACAAGCGACCTCTTGGTTGTACAGCAGTTCACTCTCAACTGGCTTTTCTGATTCAGAGTGAACATGAGTGCCCTAATCCTCTAATGGGAATTAATTGCTTGTTTCAGTGCTTAACTCTTGATCCCTTCTCAACCCCCACAGGGACAAGTTGCTTCCTGAAGGACCCATGTGTATTGTTCAAAACACAATCAGCAAAGGTAATGATGTTTTTCTTATGAAAGAAGCCAGAAATGCAGAACGTTCATTTTGTACTACATAAGTAATTTTCTCAAACTGACTTTATATTAGGAAGGATTCACTTACCGAATGCTTCTGAGAAAAGGTTAGCCTGTCTTGCCTGGCTATCATTTACAGAAAAAAGCTATAGTTTTCTTTAGAAGAAAGTTGCTGATTTTCCAGTTTAGAAAACCACTGCCCCTCCTGAGACTGCTTGTCGGTTCTGAACCTAGAGCTTGAAGGCTTGAGTACCTCTCCCACCCAAACATTTACTGAGACATTCTCCTAGGAGCTTAGTTGAGAACCCTATAGAAAGCATTTGGGGAGGGAGGAGCTGGGGTGGACACCTGGGGAAGTAGGAGGGAAAGATCAGGGGGAGGAGGTCCGAGGACCGACATCAGGTGCTTACAGGTGGGCAGTCAGTCAGTGGTCAGTAGAGAATAGCTCATTGGGAATATGATGAACCAATTTTAAAAGGGAAAAAACAGAAGCTGAGGGACTTAATTTTCTCAAAAATCTATAGTTGTTTCAAGCAGGTCAGACGTTACATTGACCTGGCTCTGTATCTTGAAATGTCCACCCTGTCTGGTGTTCACTGGGGGGCTGGGTCCCACTGTGTCTAATGCAGGAGGACACTCACCCTTCAGTGACGTGGTTCAGGCTGACTTGGGGCCATCAACTTAACACTCACCAAGACCAGTGGCCATCTTTGTTTTGTGCTTTCTGCCCCTTATTAAATTAAGCTCTTGCATTTTTATATAGGAATAACTTAATCCAGTGTCATGGAAGGAACTAGCATTGCACAATGTGGGGCCAGGAGGAAACTGAAGATAAAATTAGGCATGACTCTCAGAAAGCAACATTCTTTTCACAGTGGCCGTCCCCAGGGACCAGAAGCACCAGACCAGGGTTCTCTCCTCTTGTCCCTGCTGGAGTCCATGAACTTTCTTTTTCTTCTTTTGAGAACTCTGTTCAGAACCCAGGCCCATTTTTGAATTGGTCATTTGTTTTGTTTTGAATTTTTTATTTTTTGAGTTCTTTATATATTATGGATACTAATCCTCTGTCAGATAGATGTATAGCTGGCAAAGATTCACATTCTGTGGACTTCCTCTGTTGATTGTTTCTTCCGCTGTGCAAACACTTTTTAGTTTTATCAAGTCCCACTTGTCAGTTGTTGGTCTTGATTCTTGGGAAAACTGAGTTTCCTATATCATATCATGTAGGGTGCTGCGTGTGTTTTCTTGTTGCTGCCTCAGGGTTTCCAGTTTCACATTTAGGTGAGGGTGAGTCAGGTTCTGTCTACATAGCCCTGGTTGTTTTTGAACTCACTGCATAAATCAGGCTGAGCTGGTATTAACATCCACCTGCCTCCCTCCAAAGTGCTTGGATGAAAGGCGTGTTCAACAATGCTTCTAATTTTAGTGTAGACACTTAGAAGAGCGATACATTTCCCTCATAGGACTGTTTTCAGTGTGTTCTAGGAATAATTTTTTATTTCCTTCTTGACTTCTTCTTTGGCCTATTCATCAATGAGTTTTTAACCTCGATTAGTGTACTTGATATTTATTTACTGTCATTTCTAAGTTTTATTGCCTTGTGGTCAGATAGAATACAAAAATTGATTTCAGCCTTCTTGAATTTATAAGGTATTTTTGTCCCGGGATGTGGTCCATTTTAGAAAAGCTTACATGTGCTGTTAAGTAAAATGCATATTACTTGGTTTTGGGTGGAATGTTATGTATCTATCCATTAAGTCCATTTGGTATGTGGTCTCAATAAATCCTGATGTCTCACTGTTTTCTGTTCTGATGACCTGTGGTGGTTTGGGTGAGAAATGCCTTCTACCATCGGCTCATATATTTGAATGTATTTGGTCCCTAGTTTGGGGAACTGTTTTGGGAAGGATTAGAGGTGTGGCCTTGTTGGAGGTGTGTCACTGGGGGTAGGCTTTGAGGTTTCAAAAGCCCACACCAGACTCTTTCTGACTCCAACTCGAGTTACAGCTCCAGCCAGTTCAGTGCCTGCCTGCCACCATGTTCCCCACAGTGGTGGTTTTGAACTAACCCCTCTGAAACTGTAAGCAAATCCCCAAATGCTTTTTTTTTTAACTTTATTTATTAATTCAGGTTACATCTTGTTCACAGCCCCCTCCCTCCTCCTTTCCAAGTTACACCCTCCCACCTTCTATCTCCTCTTACTTCTCCTCGGGTGAGGAGTGCCCCCACATATCAGCCCCCCTCAGTTCATTGGTCACATGAGGGTTAAGAGCTTCCTCTTGCTCTGGGGCCCAGCATGGCAGCTCAGCTAGGGTAAAGTGTCCCACTAACAGGTAACAAAGTCCGTGACTGAGACTGCCCTCTCTTACTTGCTAAGGGATCTGTGTGAGGACAATGTTTTCTTTTGTAAACTGTCTTGGTGTCTCTTCACAGTGATAGAACAGTAACTAAGACACATGTATTTTGGAGGAAGTGCTATAGTGACATAACCTGCTCTTGGTGGGTTAAGATAATCTGTGTCTTTAAGTCCCACTAGTAGATTGTTTATGAAATTGGGCACCTCAGAATGATGCATTACGTTTAGGATGGTAAATGTCATCTTATCCAACTGCTCCCTTGATAAGAATGAAGTGTCCCCCTTTATCTCTTCTGATTAATCCGTTTTGTCAGATACTAGGATAGTGATGCCCGGTTGCTTCCTGGTCCAACCTGATTGGAGCACTGCTCTAGATCATACCTGCCTTAAATCTGAGATGTGTTTCTTATAGACAACAGATGGGTTTTGTTTCTTGATCCTTCAATCAGCTTGTGTCACTTGACTGAAGAATTGAGGCCTTGATACTTAAAGTTATTACTGATATGTGTGTGTTAACTGCAGTTATTATGTTAGTGATTTTTGGTGTCCTGTTCTCAGTGATAATTTGTGTCTTAATAATTATGTAATTTAATAATAAATAATTTAGTAATGATTTGGTAATAAAAATTAATTAAAAATAATTGGTATTAATATTAATTATTAATAATAATTTCTTATTTCTTTCCACTGTCTTTTTGTTATGTTCATTCCTCTCTTCAGCCCAAAGTATTGTTTCATTTTCTTTAAGTTTGGTTTGTTGCTATAAATTTTTAGGCTGCTTCTATTGTGAAAAAGTTTTTCTTTCTCTTTCAATTATGGAAGATAGTTTTGTTAGATTTATCAGTCTAGGCAGTTGTCATGATCTTGTATGACTTGGAATGCATTGGTTCAGGTTCTTCTGGCTTTCAAACTTTTCCATCGATAAATCAGCTGTTTTGGTGGGTTTTTCTTTATATGTAACTTGCACTTTTTTTTCCTCTTGCAGCTTTTAATACACTTTGCTGTACGTGTATTTAGTGCTGTAACTATGATATGCTATAGGGATTTTCTTTCCGGATCTTGTCTGTTTGGGGTTCTGTGTGCTTCTTATGTCTGTTTGCATGTGTCTTTCCTTTGGGGAAGAATTCTTCAGTGACCTTGTTGAATATCTGGTCTATATCATTGACTGGGGATTCTTCTCCCTCATCTGTGCTTAAAATTCGAAGGTTTATTTTTTCCATGGTGTCCCACATTTCCTATCTATTGCTTTCTTGTGTTTTTAAATTTTTCCCTTGTTTTGTGTAGACCTTCTACTTTTATCTTTGAGTATTAGTATGTTTTCTGCTTGGTTTGTTCTATTTGTAGGGCTTTTTGAGTTTTTAGGTGAGTTATTGGGTTGACAAGTCCGCCTTCGTGTCAGCTTCAATGGTTCTTTCTCCCTATTGAGTCCCATTCTCAGGTCCTGGGCTGTCCTCATTGTTCTCAGCAGCCTCCATCTGTGTTTTCTTGGCTTCACTCTGGCTTACTCATCTTATTTTTATTGCACTCTTTCTTTGTGTCTTCTTTAAGTCCCTTGAATGCTTTGATGAAGTCTATGGTTGTCCTTTCAAATCCTGTACCCTGAGTTCATCTAAGCAATTCTCAGTGGCGATCATGGAAAGACATTTCTGTAGGACTGGCAGGTTTTGGACAGTAGATATTGGCTTGATCTCTCACATTGTTTGTAGTTTTCCAATATCTGGGCACATGGTCTTCTTTTGTTAGTTCTGAGTCAGATATGGACAGAGAAGGTTGGGGCAGAAGAGAGAATATGTGGATGGATTGGGCCTAGAATTTGGAAATGGCTTTGGTGGAAGGAAGACAGATGGACAGGTGGGGACTGAGCCGGTGAACGTGATGTGCCTCTTGCACCTAGCCTAGAGTGTGAGGGTAGATCTGGTTGGGTGAAAAGGTTGGATGTGGTATGGGGAAGCACCTGTGGGTGCTGTGGTCTGAAGAAGTAGGTAGGGTGGTTCCAGGCAGAACTCTAGAGACTAACTGCAGTGCAGGAGAAGGGGTGGCCAGAGAAAGCCTGGGTACTGACGGCTGGGGGACCTGGGCTAGGTCTGATGGGTTGGGGGAGGGTTCACGGATAGAGAGTGTCAGGGAGACTCACACACTAGATTCTGGAATAGAATGTGAGAGATGCAGCTGGGTGGAGAAGATGGATGTGGTACAGAAGGGATCTGTGGGTGGTGTCAGGTTGGGTGGGTCTGGGCTTGACTCTCAATACTATCTTTAAAAAGTACATGTCAAACAGAAAATCTGCAAAGCTTTGGCAATCACAATAGTGTGCTAGTAGCCTGAAAACAAACATAATAGTCAAATGGGCTAGGAGAGAGGGCCTAGAAAGTAGATCCTTGCAATGTATAGTTAAAAAAAAATCTGAAGGAAATTCTAAGACCATATTATGTGGACAGGCAGCTGTCTCAACAAGTGATACCATGATACCAAATATCCACATGCAAGTTAGACCTTTACATAAAATCAAAAACTAACTTCAAAATGGATCAAAGACCTAAATGCAAGAGCTTAAGTTAGAATAGCCACATTTACATAGGGTTTAAGAATATTTTCCATATGACACTAAAATTACAGAACAAAATTAAAAATAAATTGGACTACACAAATATTTAAAATGTATGTGCATTAGTGGACATTATCAACAGAGTGGAAAGGTAACCTACTGATGGGAGACAGTGAGTGCAGGCCGTGTGCACAGAGGATGGTTGTACAGTTCCCAGCTGTGAAGCCTGGCAAGGACAGCTTGCGTGACATACTGGGCAACGAGCAGGAAAAGACGATCCTCAGAGAAACACAGATGTCCAGCAAAGTGACGCAAGATGACGAGTGCCACTTGCCACTGGGGACTCCAAGCCAGACCCACAGTCAAAGAGTAATGCAGAGGCATGAGCACTGTCTAGAAGCAGCCAGCGCCAGCGCAGAAGAGGGCTTGGAACCCGTGCCCCTGGTGGTAATGCAAAAGATAAAGCAGCCGCAGAGGACAGTGCCAAGTGAAGCAGCCACTTCTAGGGTTTATACACAAACTCAGTGGAAGCGTGATCTCAAAGACGGAGCTGCCATGTTCACAGAAGCATTGTTGACAGCAGCTGGCCCACGTCCGTCAACAGATGGGGGTAAGAAGACTGTAGGGAGTCTGTATGGTGGAATGTGATTTAGCTTTAAAAAGGAAATCTCACACACACGCCTCCATTGCAGTCTCACTTCCAGAGAGGGTCAGTTTTCACTAGAAAAGACATGGGAAGAAAATCTCTTGGAGAAACACAGTAAGGAGAAGGACCTGCTGCTGTGTGCACAGCGGAGTTAGAAGCAAAAAGAGGCCAAGAAAATGCTAGGAACACATACAATGGCAACGATGCTTTAGATGAGTGAATGGGACAGTGAAGACCTGAGATGAAGGAGAAGAGAGCACTGGAGGCTCACTCCTGCTCACTTTCCGTCTCATGTCAGCAGAACCAGAACCAGGGGGTGGAGGAAGTGAAGGCACCACCTCCCCAGGGACCATGGCAATGAACTGTCAGGCTGCAGGACTCCCAGAAAGGAAATGCAAGAAGTCTGCTTGAGCCCCTACCACCGACACTTTTCAGAAACCAAGGGGCCAGGGAACCCAGGTGTTGCAGTTCAAGCCAAAAACAGAGTTTGGCCATTCCAGCAAGTACCTGGAAGATGGGGAAGCACACCTGAACTGCCTCAGGGCAGTGTCCCCTCAGTCCCCTCCGTGCCACACTGTACACCAGTTGAGAGAATATTCATGTAAGCTCTGAGGAGTCCACCAGGGAACAGCAGCTCCAACACTGTAGTGGCTGGGGACAGCCTGATGGCTTCCAGAAAGGGCGAGGCTGGGTTACCACTACAAACCTGAGCAGGAGGCCCATGCAAAACAAAACGCTCAGCAATTTTAAATTTCAACAGAAATTAGAACTTGGTGGAGAACGGCTTTCGTACCCAGCACCCTGTGTGCCTCAGTCGAGTCTGCATAGCTTCAGGGCAGAGGTCAGATGCACTGGACAGAAATGGCTCCAGTCCTTCAGGAAGACAGCAGGTCAGGCAGAGAGGAAGGCATTAGGTATGAAATAAATCTGTGCTTCCAGACATGAAAGGCTGCTCAGTGCACGAACTCATCCACTCACTCCCAGGGTCCTGAGGCAGTCTGATGTGACTGGATCACCTCACAGCTGGTGAGGCTGTGCACAGAAAGTTCCAGTGGCCTGCCTGACTTCACAGTCCACGCTGAGCTCAGGCTTTCAACAGCAATTTGACTTTAGAGTTTGTTTTTTATCTTAGTTACTGTCATAGACCAAGGCAGCTTACAGAAGAAAGCATTTAATTGGGTTGCTTACAGTTTCACATGACCAGTATGGCAGGGAGCTAGAGCAGCAGCTAAGAGCTCACGTGTGCAAGGTGGAGGAGAGAATAGACTGGGCCTGGCTTGGCTTCTGAAACCCCAAAGCTCTCCTCCAATGACACACCTCTTCCAACAAGGCCTCCCCTCCTAATCCTTCCTAAATAGTCCATCAATTGGGAACCAAACATTCAAATACACGGGCCTGCGGGGGCCATTCTCATTCAAAGTATTACATGCTTAACACTGCTCTTTCTTGGTTGCTTCTTGTGGAGGGAAGTGAGACACGTAAAACATCAAAGAGCAGCAGAGACCAACTGTGATGGTTAATGACCCTCCAGGGGCTGGTGTTCCAGTGCTCTATGTCACTAGCCCATGTTCCCTGTCCCTGCCCTGGGATGTCCCCTTCCCAAAGCCCCACACAGGTCTGCATCAGGCATGGCCAGTAGGGGCAGTGGAGATGACCACGTTTTACGTAAGTCTGTAGCCCAGAGTTAGGCCAATGTTAGTTTTATGTGGAGCCAAGGTTGCTGCTGTGAGTCACCATGAATTGTCCTGACCCTCTAAGACCTTGACAAGGAAAGCTGGGCCCACAGGTACTGTGAAGTGTTGCTGGGTCTTGAGTGTTGGGATGGGAGCGTAAATGTGTCATGAAACCTCTGCCCCAGAAGCAGGCAGGGCTCAGGTTGTTGTTTACGTATGTATTTGCTTCTCCTTATCCATAATATTGGCTGTGGGGACTTAAAAGCTCCTTAAAAACCCGAAAGCTAATTGTGTAAGAAAGTGACCAGCCTGCAGGTGTTGGTCCCTGACTGGGATGTTCCTGTCTGACAGGCTGAGTACCTTCTTGCAGTCAGCAGTGACAATGTGTGGCTGGCCTCCTTGGACTTTGGTGCCTCCCTGGACTTTGGTGCCTCACAGGGCTGTCAGGTGTCACACGGCTGTCACGTGTCACACGGCTGTCAGGTGTCACAGGGCTGTCAGGTGTCACACAGCTGTCACGTGTCACACGGCTGTCACGTGTCACAGGGCTGTCACGTGTCACGGCTGTCACGTGTCACACGGCTGTCACATGTCACACAGCTGTCACATGTGGGTTCCCAGCAGCTGCTCACTCAGGTACATATGCTTTTGCGAGTTGCCACAAGGTCCGGGCCAAGGTCACACCCTGGCCATTCAGATAGTGACTTGGCTTCTACTGGGTCAGGGCATTGTGTCAGTCATGAGGTCAGGCCTGTGTTCCTGAAACAGAAAGCTGTCACAGAGACATGCGTGAGCCACTTGTACTCAGTAGCCAGCTGAAAAAGACTGACTTTCTTTCTATTCCAGCCCCACTATGATCCCCCCACCTGAGATGCTCCGGCTGTCTCCGTATGTGGACTGTGCTGGGGTCTCGGTGAGACCTGGAACAGCCTGTCCTGGTTGTGCAGAGTGGCTGACAGGCCTGCTCTTCCTACCTTAGCACTGGTGTGGGGTCATTTGCCACATGTGTTGGAATTGTAATATGCCAGTTACTCAGAAGGCTGAAGGACCACTTGAGCTCAGAACTCCATAAGCTTACAAAAACATGGAAGACCTCCCTCACACGTACCGTGGCACTCACCATGCTAGGTGAGCGTTCTGCCTCTAAGGCGCAGAACCTAAACCACACCCTTTTCTTAGATTTTGTGTCTCACTGCACAGCTTTGGCTGGCCTAGAGCTCGCTATGTAGACCAGGGTGGCCTAGAGCTCGCTATGTAGACCAGGCTGGCCTGGAACTCAGAAAGATCAGCCTTCCTGGGCTTCCCAAGTGCTGGACTAATTGGTGTATGTCGCCATATCCTGCCCCCTCCCCAGCCCAGATTTTTTAAGTCAGTAATACTTGCTCCTCTTCCTAGGCTTGGGATCGCAAACTCCAGGGCAGGCTGGCCTAGTGCCTCTTTCAGTTTTTTAAATAGCTAGAGAAAGCATTTTATGACATGAAACCACATAAGCTTCTGGGTACCATAGGCAAAGTTTAAGCAGAATGCTCTGGCTTCCCTTCCTTACAAGCTTGGCTGGCAGAGTGAGGGACTGTGATGGCGCTGCCCTGAAGTCGGAGGATGCCCGGAGGGATCTCTACACCTGCTGATGTGCCCCCTTGCTCTCTCCTCCACAGTGTCCGGCACCCCGATGGCCTATATCTTCGTGTATGGCACCCTGAAGCGAGGCCAACCCAACCACAAAGTCATGCTGGACGAGTCAAATGGCTCAGCAGCCTTCCGAGGCCGGGGCTGCACAGTTGAGGCCTTCCCACTGGTGATTGCAAGCAAGCACAATGTGCCTTGGCTGCTGCACTTCCCAGGCAAGGGCCACTGTGTGGCAGGGGAGATCTACAAGGTGGATGAGCAGATGTTGAGCTTCCTGGACAACTTTGAAGGCTGTCCCAACATGTACCAGCGCACAACCCTGCAGGTGCGGGTGCTGCAGTGGGAGGGGGCCAGCAGCCCTGGGGACAAGGTTCCGTGCTTCGTGTACAGTACGGCTACCTATGCACCCGAGTGGCTGCATCTTCCCTACCATGAAAGCTATGATTCTGAGGGCCCACACGGGCTGCGCTACAACCCCCGGGAAAACAGGTGAGGGGCTAGTGCCCCAGATGCCAACAGGATGGAGGGAACCTGCTGGCTGCCTGGCACAAGCAGAGCTTTCCCAACTCCACATCTGTGTATAAATGTTGACAAAAGGTCTCTGTGTGACACAAATTTTACAAATACTCTAATTTGATGTTACTTCATATTGCTTGCTAGTGGAGGAGCAGCTGGGCTTGCAGGTACTAGATGAGAAACACTCTGGGTTATGGTCCCCTATGTGGGAGTCACAGGCCACCTGGTACTCCTTATGGCTTTTTTTTTCTTTTATTACTTTGTTCTAACCTGAAGATGGTGTCTTCTGAGACTAAATACCAGGCTACATTTGGGTCTCAGAAGCTGAACACCACATAAGGAACCCGGAAAGAAGTGGTATGAAATGCTACACTGGGCTGGATCCGTGGAAACCGTCTTCAAGAAAAACACGTTATACCTACACTATGTTCTCTATGCCCCCTTGCGGTTTCCAGATCATACACAAACTATTAAAATAATGGCCATTAAACTACAAGTGTGCTTGCTGCTTGGTCCTTCCTTTGGTGTACTTACTTGGTAGAAGGTATTTTTCATGCTAATTCAGCAAAGTCAGGGGCACCTACTTGCTGGGAGACACAGCTGAGCCCTCGTTTGTGTCGTTGATGGGTGCCCAGCTCTAGGCAGGCTAGCCCATCTCTGCCACTTGAAGGTGCAGCCCTTGGAGTGAGCCTTTCAGAAGAACCAACACATTAGCAATTTGCTCCTCAGGCCTGACAGAAGGCTTTGGTTCCAAATACAAACAGCACTTAAAATAATGTTAGGAAGACACAAAGTACCAATTACCGTCCACCTCCATCTGATCATCTGTCGGCGTAGATGCCAAGTTGCATGTGACTCTGCCTCTGCCTCCCAGTAAAGTAGGAATGGATTCCAAGAATTGCAGAACCAAATGCAGCTGCTAGCTGAGCACTCTGGCCCTCCGCTGAGAGCTCACTCACCCTTCACTGTGATGGTGGACTTGATCACTGACTGCAACCTCGCCAGAAACATGACTCTTATTTTTAGCCCCTTTTTCTTCACTGAAAACTTGCTTCAAAAAATAGAGGGGTAAAAATGGGTATCAGTGGATGGGCTCACAGCCCCAGACACCTCAGTGAGGGAGAGGCATCCTAGACATAGGGAGAGAGGGAACGGGACCTGGACAGCATGCTTGTCTTTGGACCAGCACAGGCAACACCCTGTCAGCCTATGGGCCCCAAAATGGGGATCTGACTCTCCAGTCATGCATGTGACATTTGTGCAGACCCACGGAAGGGGCTTTCTAGAACCTTCATCTGTGCTACCTGGTCTGAGGAAGTCATGAGTAATGAGCCCCAGGAATCCGTCCTGAATGATGGAAGAAGGAAGGTAGATTGTAAAATAGCAAAAGCTAATAAAATTGGAAGCAGAGAACTGGAATTTAAATTTTTAAAGGATCACAGCGAAATGCTACTATTTACAGTCAATTGGCACAGGCTGTCGCCTCTGTGTATATTGTCTTCATTCAGAAAAAAAGGGCAAACTAATATTTAGACAAATGCTTGGTTTTATTGATTTAATTTTGACACTAGGAAATCTCAGCAGAAGTACAAATCATATGTACAAGTATTTATATCAATAAAAATTTCCATTGGTGATTTTTTTGGCAGAATGTCAGTTTTGCCTCTTGTGAGGAATAAATGCGATGCTGTGGAACCTGTGGCACAGGAGCGCTCATGAGCGCTTGGACCAATCGAGGGTCGGAGAATACAGGAAACCCTAATTAAAGCAATGACGACTGAAAGGCTAGAAATACTTCATTCCAGCTCCACGAGCAGATCTCCTTCGCCAACTGTGTCTCCAGCTTTGCAGTGCACCAATTTCACCTTCAATTAAAATGGATGGGGAAGAGTGAGAAAGAGAAATGGGAACCAAGAGGGCCAGTCACCCCAATCTGTTATGAGAAATAAGTGGCCTCAGGCCAGAATCCTCTGCTCACATCTGTCTGAGGGAACCTGAGTGTGGGGTGTCCCTACAGAGTCTGGGCTTCACTCCTCCTGTCCTGTATGTCCTGTCAGCCCAAGAAAACTCACGAAATTGAGGCTACGGGTTGCTCGTAGGCTCCTGATACTGGGCCACCAGGGCCAGGCCACAATGTCCTAAGGCCTTGTGTGTCCATGCTGGTGACTGATACATCCTATCCCAGCCTCATCCTATGGTTTTGAGACTAGAATGTACGTTTCATATCATGGTAAAAACCAAACAACAATCCGAACAGGTACCAGTTGGAAGGAGAGATCTCCTAGTTAGACCAATGTCCTCCTTTTCAAAGAGGAGGGTTTCACCTTGAAGTAATCCCCCCCCCCCCACCATAACCCTCTCTTGCTTCTCCAGATCTGTGCGCACGTTTAAAAGGAGCAGGCAGAAGACTGGGGTGCGCAGGAAGCCATCATTTCCCTTCTTAAGCCATGAACAAACAGTGGGTTAGACCTAACTGGCCCCTGCCCCTCCACTGTAAACAGAGGGACAGACTCTTCTCTTAAGCTCAAGCCCAGAGTTCCAAGAGCAGTGTAAAGCCATGCAAGTAACACCCAAAGGCTCTGATGGACAGATCCTGCCTAGAGTGATAGTGATACGTGGTGTGTGTCGTTTCCACCCTGAACCTTCCTCTGAGAGGAGAAATGACCCTTCCAAGGAAGAACTACCAGCCCTAGGCACAGCCAGGGCCACTCCTTTGTCTGTCTTACGGGGTCGAACTCCAGAGCCTGTGGATCAGAGCAGTTCTGGGATCAGGATGTATATGGCCCAACAGCAGGTAAATAAGGCATCCAGCTTTTTTGGGCCCATGCTGCCTCAGAAATTAAGGGTGTGCTGAGTCAGGGACTCAACCCAGCCACACAAGGCCCTTGGCCTGACCACAGACCCATTTAGGTTCTTACCAGGACACTAGTTCGGTGTTCACAAACAACGAGTAAATGAGCTCACATTTTTGTGTCCGTATTTTTTGGGAGCTCTTTATAATTTAATTGCTTCCACCTCCTAGAGCACGAGCCACCAAACTCAGCTTAGAAACAGTTGTTCAGACCCTGCAGATCCATTCTGCACTGTCAAAGTGTTCAGACACTGCCAGACCACTGCACCCTTCAATTGGCAGAGGGCCGTGTGGTTCTCCCATAGGGAGCAGGTGGGACAACTCTAGGAGTCCATCTCATTGGCTTCTGAGATAACAAGCCACCAGACAGACAGGCTGGATGATGCAGACTTGGCTGTAACTGGCACCTCTCTGTGTACTCAGTGTCCCCAAAGTTGCCATGGTGCAGGCCTCTGCTACCGTCCTCCCCTCCTGGTCACACTTCATAATGGAGATACTTCCAAACTCAGACATCCTTTGGGATGGGGACATACTCTGAATGACAGCACCTCGTTAGTCACAGGAAGAACAGCAACGTGACTGTTTTTACCAGGGCTTTTCTGACTTCCTTAAGGAAAAGTTTCACTCTTAAGAGACTTTAGGTCTGATGCCCCTTTCTCTCTTCTCCCTGAATCATTAAGTACCTCAAATGTACATGAGCTTCAGCTCCTCCATCTGCAACTGAATCGTTCCCTTCAAGGGGAAATTATCTTGAAGAGTTACATTAACTTTTGCAATCTGTAAAACCATTTCCTGCTGTGTCACCTAAGTCTCAGATAACTAACTGCCTCTGAGACAGATGTAAACATTAAAAATTAAAGACCCCTTCATCTGAAAGACATTAGCATGAAGAGCAAATGTGCTTCGACTACCTGAACGGAACACACAGGCCCCTTCCTGGAAGGCCTGCTCTCCAGGACGCAGAGGCACACTGACAGAGTGGGATTCCTCGTCCTAATATCCTCGCCAGGAAAGGAACAGGGGGCAGAGATCAAGAAACCCACCCATGTCTCAGGTGGAAATTCTGTACCGTCACGGGCTGGAGTGGGCTGCGAGAAACTTGGAGACGTACCTTGCCCATTTTCCCAGCTGTCATACTGTTCTGCATTTTCATAGCTTCAATCACACAGATTTCTTGACCTTCTGCTACCTGGAAAATAGGTTAAAAATAGATGTTTTAAGAACATTCTAATTTTATAGTAGCATCCAAGAGTGAAGTTGCCAAATTCTTTGTCAAATGTGCTGATTGGTCATGTAAATACCAGCGACCTCTGATGGCTTCCACTCCAGTGCACATGAGGAACCAGTGGAGAAGGCCATTCACTCTGTTGTCCATACTCATTAGAAAAGCCTGCATTGGAAGACCACAAGTGTAGATGGGGCCACCCCTGGGACCTTAGGAGTCCAGCCAGAGGTGCTGCTACAAAACCAATGCTTCCATATTCTCCCATATCAGCCGCAGGCAGATACATAGGGACCGAGGGACTCATCAGTGCTTGTCTAGGTTTGCAGGACAAGGGGCATGGCTACAAAAGGGTAAAAGTTCCTTTACGGAGTGATTAAAAAGTGTTGTGCAATTGACTGTGGTAACTACACAAGCACGCACAGACCCCACCAGCAACTTGTCTGCTTTAAAGGGATGAAGTGCACCACCTGGGAATCAGAACCCAGTTGTCTCTTACCAAATTACAGCACGTGTTTACCTTTATCCTGGGAGCTGAAGACAACAGCGTAGCATCAAGGACCACTGTCCATCTACAAGACGCGTAAGGACTAACACTGATGTGGCCCCTGGGAAGTACCTTCCTACACAGGGAATGGCTTCTCCACCTATACCCAGTCCTTACAAGAAGGCCCGAGTGCTCCACAGGTTGTGCGTTCTAATGCTTGGCTTGCCTCTGACAGTGGGGGAGATTCAGGGCTAATCTGGGACTTCCACCCAGGAGCTGGCTGTGACTAAAAGCCACGCTACTTACTCCTCCTCTGGCCTCAATGGTTAAGCACCAAGGAGCTGGGCCAGGATTTCTTTCTCTGTTGTGTGGAAAAGGGTCTGTTGCTCTATGAAGCAGTGGGCCGAAGACCCCACAGGGTGCTGCTGTGTGTGATGGCTGGGCTCCTGGACAGTCACACTACCGTGGCTGTGTTGGCCAGTGCCACAGAAGGACCCGAAGAATGTGCTTTCCTGCCATCCTCAAATGATCTCCAAGTCCCCTCCCAGCTCCCTGTGTGGCACAAGCTGTCTTGCTGGCAGCGTGAGTGCCGCAGCCCTGTGCATTCTTCCCTCTGCTGCTCAGGTGGTGGGCTGTGCTTTTCTGGCACGGGAATATAGGAAGAGAGCCTATGCCGACACTGTGGTGCTGGCACGGAGGAGAGGCTCTGCTGACAAGCAGGCTTGAAGCACAGTGCTCACTGCCGCTGTTGGTTCACTTCACCTGGCACCTGCAGTACAGACAGAGACGAAAGACCTCAAAAGGGCTGCTCTTCAAAATGTGGGGGACAGGAGAGGGCAGTGCCAAGATGATGCATGAGCCCCAGCCAGAGGTGTCACACCGCCATGTTACAGCCATTTCTTGCTCTTCAAAGGCAGGCAGGAGGTCAAGAAAGCCAAGAGAAGGGAAGTGGGGGAGGCCTATGGCCCAGCTACGGCCAAAACAGAGCTGAGAGCTTATCCAGCAGCCAGGCTGAAATGTCCCTGACCCTGGCCTGCAGGCAAGAGCACAGATGGCTCCTTAGGACAACTCGAAATTCTATCCAAGAATCAGGAGTCAAATCTCTATCTCTGGGCTCTGGTCACTGTTTCCTGTCAGATGGACAAGTCCTCATCATGGGTATTTATGTGGCAGCCTTCCTCTGTAGGCAATGGAGAGCCCAGGGTTGGCTCCAAGTCCCCTCACCACATCCCATCAGCTTCCTCATGGATGGGCTCACTCCCCTCTGCCAGCAGCTGTGCCACCTGTCACTGCTCATGTCTTATCACATTGGCCAGACTGAGGAGCCCCCTGACCCTTCCTCAACACACACACAAGTGTCCTTACAGTCTTCTGTAGGAAGCCTAGAAGTTTCCAGCGGTCATGGGTAGTGACCAACAATAGCGGCAGTGAACTCTAGGGACAGCTTCAACAGGCCACTACCCCCCAGGTCCTGGGGGCAGAAAGACATGGGCCAGTCTAAGACCCCTGGGCACCACGACCGTCCTCCCTGGATGACTCTGGATCCTGTGACAGGGAGTGCAAATACTAGGTCCCGGAATATCAGCCCAGCGAGGACGAGAACTCTTAAAGCTGACATACCTCTACCCCCTTCTCTGACTGCAAAGATGGGTAATTTGATGAAAAGTGGGCTTCTTGTGATGGGAAGGTAGCCTGTCTTTTGCCTGATGCTCAGCCCATGGCAACTCCTAGAATTAGACCATGGCCCTCCATCTGCCTTCCTCCACCCCCATGGACTTCCAAGTTTCCCTCACATCTTCAAATCTTACTTCATTTAGCCACGAGTACAAACCCATGTCCTCAAACTCCTGCTTACTCTCTCTCCTTTCTTGAGGTAGCTGTAAGAAAATGTCCCTTGGTGCCTTACAAAACGGTGGTATGTTTGGTCCAACTGGATCACACTACACACATGCATGCAAAAGCAAGTATAAAGAGAGGCATGCAGACAAGCTTGAGCTAATTTCAATATATTTCAGTCCTTGGAAATCAATGCAGTACAAGCTTATGTTTAGAAGAAAAAAGCAGTGTCCGGGCAGGCTGCAGTTCCCACCAAGAGGCATGTCCTCAGGGCTCGCCCCTGGCTGCTGGTGCCTCCCTGCCTGTGGTGTCTACTCCTGTAGAACATGCAGCAAGCACCTACCACAGCAACTTCTGGTGTGCTGGAGGGCCAGGAAACCTGAGCGTAACTGGGCAGTCCCCATTCCAGAACCGGTGGCAGGGCCAGCCCTGCAGCATGGCTGCACAGGGACTTCTCTGACACTTGTGTGAATCTTCTGATAAGGACTTACTGATTGTGACAGGATGTATCCAGACTTGGGCTCACCAAATGATCGCAAGCATTCAAGTCTTTCTGATGAGTGCAGTCGGCCTGATGGGCCTTGCTGCTGTCTGACTGGTGCAGAGTTTGGAGGCTTCAACTCTGTGCCTTCATCCGGCTTTACTGCACCCTCTCCTCTGACACAGGGTCAGGGCTCACATTCGAATCGGATTATTAGAGCAGTCCTCATTAAGTGGGAGCTAGGCTTGCCCCTAAATGAGTAGGCTAGTGAGAGAACTCGGCCCATTTACTCAGCAGATTTTCACATGTTTGGGGGCCTGAATGTCACCCAGCATCGCTCTGTGCTGAGGAGTTTCAGACATCTCCAGCTGATGATTAATTGTGAGTGATGGGAAATAAAATCCAGCAAAGCCAGCTGCTTGCTATGGTCGGCAAAATGACTCTAATGGAGAGAGGCTGCCAATTTTCCAGTCTTACTGGCAAGTCTTCCAAGTGTAATTAAGGGAAGTTATAAATGATATGGAAATCTATCAAGTTCCATTTATTTTCAGAGGACTCCTTTCCCAGGGGACTTTTATCTTGAAGCTTATAGTATGCTTTGTTGTGCTAATGATTTAAGCCGCATCTTGGTTCTGATTAAAGCCCCCAGTCTCTCTCCTTCTACCAAGGCCCCTTCATTCCTTCCACAAAGATTAAAAGATGCAGAACCTTCTCCAGCACATGGCCCCCCTCAGAGAACATGCTCAGCCTGGGGCCCTCATGGCAGTCAGTGTGTATCATTCGAACCACAAACTGCCACTGCCCCTAAGAAAGCTCAAAGAAAGTATAGAGTGGGGAGGACAAGGAGGGAATCTCGGGCAGATGGACGCAGGCCCCTCAAAGTTGGGGCTGGAGAGCTGCGCTTGAGAGCAGATATCATCACAAGGCCCTGCCACACACTAATGGTGTTTGATTTGGAATAAAAGCATGAAAATGACGGCAAAGGCCTAAAATTGGAGACGTAAAGGGTGACTGCACTGTGCTCCATTTCTCAATTTCATCCTTCAGAGCCACAAAATGGGGGTGATCCAGTGACTGGATGAGCTTTATATAGTGACAGCTGTGGTCTTCCCACACAAGGGAGGCCCTTCTAATGGGCTGAGGTCTGTCTGCCACAGACGGGGAGGAACCAAACAAGGTTCTTATTAAGGGTGCACAGTAGTCATATTGCTACTGATGGAGAAAATCATTATGGCAGTCAAGTCTCCTTTAAGATGGTCCCTACCTTCTTTTGTCATCCAAACCCAGGGCTGTGTTAAAGGTGCTGCTGCTTAAAATATAGGCCAGAGGATGCAAATGGCGTCGAGTATGTGCCCACCCCCCCTCAGAAGCCCACTCTAGCAACTGTAAAGAATGCAGAGGAAACTGTGCCAGTGGCATATGGCTTTCTACTGTGCGAAACATTCATACAAAAGACAGGTTCATCAGTCATTGGAGTATCTGGATAAAAAATTAGCTCCTGATGGATGGTATTTTGAGCTTACCTGCTGCTAGTACATTACCAGAGAAACACGGGTTTTGAAACCCACATGACATTAGAAACTGCAGACCATGAAACACGACACATGCAGGAGCACATAATGCACGGCAGATTATACAAAATAATAAATAAGCTATTTAAACCCTCTGCCTAAAATTGGGCCCACTGCAAGGAGCCCCGCCCGGGTCACTTGTACACAGGCCAATTAGTGCACAGCATCTGCTGCGTGGAAGCAGAGCAGGAGCACTTCCGAATGATTCCGGCAATTAAAAGAAAACTGTTTCCTGCCTGTTCACACAGCAACTGTTTCCCTGCAAGAGTGAGCACCAAATCGGTGCGCAGCTGAAGAATTCAGGCCCCTTTTGGGGAAGAGGCATGGGGGTGGGGTGAGGGTGCCGGCGAACCTTTATGGAGAAGGAGCCTTCTTTTGTTGTTCTGTGTTCTGTGTTTTTCTGCCAAGTGAGACAGAAGGCTCGGAAGGCTTATGGGCCCACTGTAGTCTCCCTTTCTGCTGCACTGGTGCCCCCCACCCCAAACCAGGGATCCACATCAGCCCTCATAACTGTAACAGACAGGTGGAAACCCCTCCATTTCAAATTTAAAGGTTTACCACTTAGAACACAGGTGCCTAACACATTTTATGTCTCTGAGATCTGCAGGAGGCGCCTTCAGTTTACTAAAAGGCAGGCTAGGATCTGATTATTTCTACTTCATTTTCCTGAGTTACTAACGTGGGCTGCTAAATATACCCTGATCTTTCCTGGAGAGAGAAGCGTGTGTCATAGAAAGCCCACATGGCGGTGGGCCTCCAGGGTACACCCCTATCTGAGCAAGGACGAGGCTGGCGTCCAATTACAAAGAGGACAGGCAGTGGACAGAACTGCTGACCCTCATCTGGAGGCGCTGCCCAGCACACTCAATCTGAAGGGCAATGGAGAGAAGACACACATGTTCACCATGCCTGAGGCTCCAGGACTCAAGCCTGAGGTGTCTGCCCTCAGACCCCCTAGAATTGTGCAGTGGGAATCGGGGAGGGAGGCTCAGAAAGGAATCCAGATCGTGGCCAGTGTAAATGAAGTCCAGGTTTTGTAAAAATTCCTTAAAATCAAGAAAAACACGACTCCCTACTGCCCTCTAACTCAGCTCACACTGACAGCCAACGCCTACAGTTACAAAGGGAAAAAGTTGAAACTGGAATGTTTTACAGTCCCTGCAAGAGGCCAATCGCAAGTACTACTTTGTGAATTTAGTAGGTTGTTTTCTTAAAGGACTCAACAACGCACAACTTCTCTTTCAGCATATATAAATATGTATGCGTGCACACACACACACAGTCAAAAGAGAAAAGGTATTGGGAATCTTGGTAAGGTTGAGAATGGTCAACCTTAAAAACTACAAAGATAACAAGCTCTGTCTTCCCAGGAGATTGTTCCTTGAAAAATAAGCCCACTGCCAGGCCTGCACAACACTTTTATACAGACCAACCATCAAAAAATTTTTATCTTATGCTGATAATTTACACTACATTAAATTATAAAAAATAAAAAATCCAAATTTTAGCTACAACAAAAATTATCCTTAAGCATTTCAAAAGAAATGTTACACAGAAAAATGAAAGGCCAGGTTGAGGAAGAGTCCTTACCTCTAAAGAAGATGAGGCAGCAATTAGATTGGAAAGGGGTCACAGGGCAACTTCATGGTATGTACATTTTATTGCTAGTAAAATATGAAGCAAATGTGGCTAAGGCGAGCACACAGCACACAGGTGCTTGGGAGATGATTCTCCTAACTTTCTGTTTGACTCATGACTTAGAGGCTTAGAACTGTTTCTGGGCGTGTGATTCTGTTTCTGTACTGGGGAATAGTCTGCAAATTTGGGTGCAAAACCGGCTTCTCCTCAAACTGCTTAAACAGTCACTGCTATAAAATTCGTCAATTAATTATTGCCCTCGTTTTCTGATTGTAAGTTAGGGTATCCACAAACTGAAAATCTGTCCAACAGCTAGCCTGGCTTCCCTGTGAGAGAAAGAGGCGTAATGAATGCTGGGCTCCCAGAGCCACCATATACACAGGTATCCAGAGGCCCAGCCTAGCCCTTGTCATCGAGAATGCCTCAATGCTTTGCAGTTTTCAAAGCTGGTTCTTAGAGCAGTGAAAGAGAAGTCTCCTGCCAAGTGCATGTGCTCCTTACCCAACTGCGTGAGCTCCAGAGACAACAGGAGGCTGTAGCTGAAGCTCCACGGTGGCACCTGTGTCTTTTGTCTCCTGGTCCATGGTCACTCACCTGCCCCAGAGACCCTCCCCCAGAGAATCGCAAACAAGGAAGAAAGGGCTGTGGTGAAACCCTGGTGGTTATTATTGCTGCTTTCATTTTGTGCCTAATGCACTGTCCAAGAAAGCAACAGTCCCATACCCCAACTGCCCTGTGCTGAATGCCAGTCTGGGGACCAGGTGGAGCAGCCTCATCTTGGGGTGCAAGAATTAGCTGACCCACAAATGTGAGCAATGGTTGAAGGGAAGGAAAGCCACTGAGCACTTACTCATAAGAGAGATGTAAAGTCTTCTGGGTTGTGTCTGCCTAATTTTCTGATGCAGAAAGGGGAATTTTTTCTGATCCAAATTTTAGATGAATGCAGAATCTGAATATAGGTTGAAAGAATATTAACTAAAAATAATGTTTAAAAATCTTATCCTGGGTTGACTCTTTTTTATTAGCTTTTATTGCTTTGTGTTTAATATCAAAAGGTTAAAGAAACAAATATGCTCATAAGTGCTTTATTTTATCCTTTAAAGACAAAGGGAAAAATCTTGCAACAAATGTAGCAACTTAGTCTAATGTTAACCCACAGCAGTCATGTACTGCACCAACATGCTCAAGAAACTTATTTTAAATATTTTTGTTAAAGATAAAAGTTTTTAAGAACTCAAGTCATTGTGTGAAAGAAGTATTGCAGGGTATGCATGCTCAACACTGTATCAATGGAAACATGGACGTTTTTCAAATAAAAGTAATAATCACTGTAAAAAAAATATGTCCAGAAGGTAAATAGAAGGGGCTTAGAAAAACTATTCTATCAATTGTGTCCTGAATGAAATCTGTGATTTGTCTGCAACTGTATTCTAACATGCTTTCCACGTACACTGAAGACTCCACTCGGCCACCTTTTGGAAAGTGACTACCTGCTGCAGCTAACATTAAATGGCAGATTGGAGCACTGGGGACTCTTGCCATGTGAATCCTAAAGGATTATTCTGAATAAATACTTCGTTTACTTTGAATAAAACACTTCAACTCCAGGGTAGCGGTTCAAATAAACCAGTTCTCTGACCTTCCTACAGCAAGCCCTATGAAGGCATTTATCTTTTCTACATAACCACCTAAATCCTTTTTCTCTGGTTTTAAAATACTCTTCACATTGTTAAGTTTTTTAAAGCAGCTGAGATTTGTTACTTAGAGTTCTTAGGTGGCACCTCTGCAAAGAGACTTGCCGTTCTGTTATCAAGTTTTATTAAAGGATCAGTATAGAACTACAGGTTGTGGGAATTTAAACTGTGAACAAAACTGCAAAGGAAAACAAGAGTGTGTCATGGCTGAATTGTTTTTCCTGAAAACACACAGAAATGACTGACTTTCATCTTCTTGCCACTGGTAGAGTGGTGCTTCTCTCAACATGCCCTCGGTCATTTTCACTGCAAAAGTGCAGGCACAGGAAGCATTTTCTTCTGATGGCTTCACTAAATTCTTTACCTTGAGTCCAAGGAGAGGTCCTAGCATTGTTAACTACCGAGTTCACCCAGGGATTCTGGACGAAGCTGGCTTACTCCTCACCCCGTGTCCAGCTTCAGTATTTACGGTTTAAGACATTGTTCACAAATAATAGTAACTTAAGAGAAAACACTGTTTCTCACAGCACAGCGGCACAGAATATGAAAGGAAGTTCTTCAAGGGCTAAATGTGTACGTTCCACCTGACCAGCCAGCCACATGCACGGACACACAAGAAGGCGAGGGTTAAAACCCCGGAGGCTCTGGCTTCAGGAGCACATACTGTTCTCGGCAAAGGCACTCTGAAGCCATTCTCCAATGTCCACACAGAGCTGGTGGTGGCTCCCTTTCCCCTCTTGCTGATCACCTGGCTTTCTCAAGTAAACTTGCTGACCCGAATGGAAAGAAGGAAGGGTGACAGCGATGCCAGGGGGACTGTGCGTGTCCAGAGGCAAGAGGGCTGGACTTGGGCGGCCTGCTTGGCGTCTCTACTTACTGTCGGCTAAGCAGTCAGAAGTGGGCAAACGGGGGCAGCCTCCAAGGCAAGAGCTGACCCCCCTCTTCTCTGCCCGTCTTGGACTCAGGTGTCAAGAAACTAGAATTGAAGGTAAATACTTCTTATGAGAGTGGAGGAACACAAATGTGATTTTCTAATTAAAGCCACACAATTAGGACTGGCAAGCTCAGGCTGGCAGTATATAGACTGGGTGACTTCCAGAAAAATAAAACAAACAAACAAAAAATAAAGAAAGAAAGTAGAGGGAACCAAAAATAAAAACCCTTCAGAGTTATCTAACCTGCACATTTAGGCACAAGAACACTTCACTGAGCACTCTAATAGATAATACAGTGTGTAAGTCTGTCATTGTTAATGCCAAGACCAAGGAGGAGCCTGTTTGCAGCCCCAATCCTGTGTGAAAACAGAACTCAGCTGTCAGCCTCTAACTTCTCACATCTCTCATCCTAACACCGGTATCAGGTAGCACTGTCTCTTCTAGGAGTATTCAGAGTGAATGCAGCAAGGCAGGGCTGTGTGGCCCTTTGTGTTTTTCTACAAAAATTGGTAGCTCTGCTGCACCACCAGGAGAAACTATCTTTAAGTCAGTTTCCCAGCTTCCGTTAATGTGGGAACTAATCATTTAAAACAACCAAACTTGATTGCTTTTACTCTGTATTTTTTCTAGAAGCCACTGTCGCCTCCAATTTTCTCAATATTAACATACTTTATCTTCATTAATAAAGAAATCAAGCGCCATCTTAGCATAGTCATTACAGAAAATTAGGAAAACCCCAAAGCTTCACTCAGACACACAACAGAACCAGCACACAGTCTGTAAAAAATCTACATGTGGCTGTTATTTTCCTGAATATAAGTAAAAATGCCAAGTACTTAAGGCCCTCTGGATATCTCCCAGTTGCATCTTAAACCATTTTTTTTTTTTGGTGCTAAGTGACTGATTTTTAAGAAAACGTATGCAACCTACACACATGTCCATAGGCAGCTCTGAGGCGAAGCAGATGGGGGTGCACTGCAGCTCCACAGTGAAAAGTCAAGACTAATGCTTCCAGTCACGACTCTGAATGTCTCTTTCCACCTGACAAGAGTACGCTGATATAAGAGTGACAGTTTCCAGGATTAAAGGATTCCTTAGCTCTTCTTCCCAATCAGACACGTAGTTCACAAATCCTGCATCTAGAAATCCCTGTCAGGGTTATTTCCTGGCATGAATTCCTCAAGGGTGCCACATGTCCACAGGGCTGGTGAGTAAAGTGAATGCCTCTGCAAATTTTAGAAATTTGAGAAAGAAGAGAAGGTCTGTTCTCCTTTCTGTCCCACCCCACACACCACTTGGGAGGAGGTGCTGTCACCAACACAGCCCAGATGTGAAGCAGGTAGAATGCACAACCTGCTGCTCCACAAGCATCCCATGGCTTAGGAGAGGAGGCCACAGAGGCGCAGCCCTGTTGGTGCCATTACTCTGTAGGGGAAGTCTGAGCCCAGCAATGTACCTCAGACAGAAACACTCTTACCATGTCTCCAGGCTTGACAGAAACGGTCACCACCACTCCAGGCATCGGGGAGCGCAGAATGCTGCTTGTGTCCTCGGTCACTTTTTCAAGCATGAGTTTGTTCAGTTCTGCTGCAAGTTTGGTTAAAATGCGCACTTTGTACTTGAAAGAGAAAAGCATAAAGGAAGTCAAATGATGACTTACCTTCTAAAACAGCACTTATTCAAACTCTGGTTTTAGGTTTAAATTAAAATTTCAATAATATTACCCGGGTATTATTCTAAAACCCTGGACACAACATTATTCATATATGGAACAGACTGAGCCAGGTTTTTTAAAGGGAATTTCTCCAGTTATTAATTAATGGTATAGAAGAAGTGTTTTCTTAAAGTGGATCTTTAAGAAAGCCATCTCATAACTTTGTAAAGGAAACAAGGATTTTTGCTTAAGTAACACTCCACTGTGCCCAAATCCCATGAGTCCCTCAGCCTCAGGGATAGTGACACTGTGTGCCCACCAGTAGATGGCAGCAGATTGCTATCACAAACCTCCCACCCCCTAGAGCTGCTACATTGGGCAGATCAATACATTGAGACAAAGGCTTCAGTGTTCATTCTGAGAAAAAAAGAAGTCTTTAACATTCAAATATTCTTCAGTGACATAATGTTTTTCTTTTTAGGCACATTATCATGTAGCCTTTCCTGATATAACAAGACAGCTAGGAGAAAGACAAGATATGATGAGAATATCTTTTGGACCAAGACATGATAACATCCAGATTTTCAAAACACAGACAACGCCAGGCACAGCAGTTTTCGTGGCATCTTCTCTAGGTGGCTCGCTAAGATGGAGGGCCAATGAGCCCAGTCAATCAATACATTTCTCATAAAGATAATTCCTGCTGGACAGGAGACATCCCAGATAAATGTAGATAAATATATGAACCACAATTCACTCTATCCAAACAGAAAATAAAATGCTTTGAGGTGGAGAATGGAAGCCAGAGCCAGGTTTCTGGTTCCCACCAGATCCAGTCCCTTCGGGGGAGACAGAAACAGCACCCACTGGGCAGCTCCATTTTGTTGCAGGGAAAGCTGCTGTGCCTCAGGGCCTCCTGTGGGCATTGTGCTGGCAGGGAGGCAAAGGCAGAGTCTGATTCCCACTTTGATTCTGCATGGGGACAGCGGCAATCTGCAAGTGGCTCTGTACAAGGCCTACTTAAAGTGGATGGGGGAGGCCCCACCCAAGAGCTTGATAGCCGAGGTTCTAAGCAGATTTGCGACATTGTGACAGGTTGAATAATAACATCTTCTGCATGTTTCTTTACTCCTGAGTGTGTGTTTTGCAATCAAGACATAGAAGTGTCTGCCAGTTTCTGAAGGATATGATCCTTAAGTGAAATTACAGCACAAATAAAAGCTTTTTGCTCCTATTAAAATTCATCTGAGTCATAAGTGGCAAGGGAAAAGCATGCTGCTGTCAGTCTAACACACATTCTGGGAAGAGGGACTACTTATCACCCATGAATGGTACTTCCAAGTCCCTCATTAAATCCTTGGGGAGGGGACATAATTGGACTAAATTGCACAGTTTTAGTATCTGCGCTCTATCTCCCTTGGAAAAGAAACCCAGCACCGCAGCACTAGCGGCAAGCGTGGCACCAGGCAGGTTCCCTTTCTAACTGGCATCACCCGGGGTGGCACCACTATGTGACCAGCCTGGCACTCCACCCTGTGGATTAGTGTTCAATGTAGCATTCAGATCTATTTTCCCCCTGGTTTTATTTAACTTCAAATGTGAACCTTGAATTTAGGAAAAGTATATACTGAGAATATGATTTAATAGCTTTTTCACCATTAGCTTTTAAACAAATAGGCTTAAAGAACTAATAACTCAACTATCTCACAAGGAAGCCTCAATGTGAGCGAAGTGCTGAGACTGTCCTCAGCACCACCTCTCCTCAGGGAGGGCCGGATCCTAACAAGAGCTGGGTCCGTTACTATTTTTATAACTTTCTCTGTGGCCCCTGCTTTGCTTGGAAGGACATGTAAAAGCCCCAAACTCAGAGCCTTAGACACAGTCTTTGTTATTGATGAGACGCTCCTTTCCCTTTTGTATTTGTTTATTGTTCTTAAATCTGTTTGGTGATAAAGACTTATTGTAATCACAAGTGAAAAATAACAAGGAGTAAACGCCTCGGGAGAGGTCTTGTTGAACAAAGCTGACTTAGAAGTGACCTTTCTGATTAGGAAAACAGGAGAGAGAAGCTACTCTTCTTAAGGGTACCTTTGATGATGTTGTCCTGATCTTCACAGCCCATCTTAAAACAGCCTCCTGTCAGCCCTAGAGCCTGTCTGTGGAGTCAAAAGAAGTCTGAACAGGCCAAGTTGGTTCAGCATAGAGGCCCATCCAAGTAGACATCCTTGTGACAACTATAGGAGTTTTTCAATGTCTTCTCCAGAAAGGAAGGCATTGCAGAGTGTGCAAGAGGGCTTCCAGGATTATCATCTGAGCGGGATCCCTTGCTTTCTCTAGATTCTTGGGGACATGTGGCAGTTAGCTAGCTGAGTTTTTCAAGAAAGAGCCTTTCTAGCAATACCAGAGCTCAAGTCTGCTTATATGATAGACACTTAAGTGTTGTCAGAGACTGCAAAATATCTATGTAGAGTTCAGGGGTGTGTGCTCAACGAATGCACACTGTTGATGTTTTAAAGGCTAGCTGCTAACAGAGGGAAATATAATCATGAAAAGTGGCAGGCTTTCATCCTGTGTGGGTCAGGAAGAGCCAGGAAGTGATGAAAGGTTCTGTGACAGAGGTGGTCAGCTCTGGACTCAGGAGTAGACAGGCCTTCCCTCTACTAGCTTTAGGAAGCTGTCCACAAACCACTGTCATAGTAATGGAAAATTTTTAAAACACTTCACCAGGTAAATTAGAAAACAGGTTCTCTCTGGAACAGCTTCAATGGGCTTCTTAATCCAAATATGACAACAGGGAAAAGTATTTGACCCAATTATGTAAAATCATCCCCAGCCAAGACTCCAAACAAATCCATTTTATGGTGTCTATAATGTAAAACCATATCTAACAAGAAAATGTCACCCAAATGTTTAAAGGAAAAAAGAAGAATCAACAGCAAACACAAATGGACAGTTAGGAGAGATGCAACGGACCAACATGGAGCCTAGTGGAAGACAGGGCAGCCGCCAGCGTGGCTCTGGGAGAAAGGGGGAACAGGAGGGGTTTTCCAGAGGGATGGGCTGCAAGTGGGCTGCCCACCCGTGGGAGAACATGGGTTGTATGTGCAGTCCTCAACCTAGCACTCCTGGAGAGAGAAGCAGCACTCAGGGTACAACCAGCTCTAACCTGACAGGCTGTTGTTTGTCTAGTACCTGAGGCCCCCAATGGAGCTTCAAGTCTGTGACTGTCTTTCCAAAGCTTCTTGGTGTGGTGGTGATTTTACAAGCCACACACCACACCTCACAGGGTTACCAAGATTCAAGGGTGTGACCCTTCGCAAGGTGAAGTCCAGTCTGCTTTACACGTCCTTCAGCTGCAATTTCGGAGCCTGTGAGATTTTCCTTGAAGAAGGGCTCATTTCCAATTTCCCTTTCTAACTCATTTCCCCCAGTGCCAATTAAGATCTGCACAGTTGATCTAATTGTGTTCATGTGAGCCGTTGTCCATTTTAGTCAACATGGAGTCATAGACCAGGAGTCTAGCTTTTCTCTGAGTTTTCTGGAAAACTCAAAGTTATGAAACCACTGGCCAAAAAACTCCATCTACCCTCATGTTCCCAAGTGTGGAGGCAGATGCATTTTCTTCAAAGGGCATCTTCCTAGTCACAGTTTCGCACCCTAACCCCTTCAGTCCCTGTTCTGAAGCCACTTCTTCAGTCACCTGCTAACTGGCTCAGTTCCCTAAAGACCTTCCCTAACTCAGCCAGGGGAAAATCATCATTAATGCTTTGGAAGTGACAGAAATAAGAAGTGTCTTTCCAAAATGCCAGTTCAGTGGAAAGGCAGGGGAACCATAAACTATAATGCAAGCCACATAGTGAAATTAGATACCATCAATGTGTCCCTTTCCCCAGTTCTTTGCAGAATAAGCACAGTTACACAAGAAAAACCAAGGTTCCACATCATGGAACATAAAGCCCATTAGCTAATCTTTTGAACGGGAAATCTCCAGAAGACACACTGAAAACACAGAACAGGAGCTGGTGGCTCCCTCCCTCAGAGAGGCTCAGTGCAGTGACAAAGGTGGAAGGGGCAGGCTGCAGTTAAGCATCAGCCCGTCCAGTCCCAGGCTTCCTGCAGCGGCAGCAGTGGCTCCACCCGTCAGCAGGGTGTGACAACTCCATCAGTGCAGTCTCAAGGTAGCTGTCAATCAGGATGCATCATTTAATCCAACAGCACTCGAAGGACTTTCTCCTACAACCCACATGACAGCGTAGCTACAGCTCTATTTATAAAGCGCCCAGTTGTGTTTACGGCGCTGCAGTAATTAGAGAAGATGCAACAGGCAACAATATGATTGAGATTTCCATTCTGCAGCGTTACCCTGTAAAGTGTGATCCTGCTTCACAGAGTCACGCCAAATGACAAAGGGCTATTTTCTTCAATCTCCCAGCCCGACAGCACTTCATTTGCAGCTATCTGTAATTAGATTAATGGTGTAGTGCAGTACAAAGCAGACCCACTTCACATCAGATAGCTTATGAATTAGGACAAACACTTATTTCAATTCCAGGCAGAGAAAGCAATGACTGGAGTGTTTAGCATACCCTTTATGGTGGAATGAGATGTTAATTGTGTACCATTACCTCTAAACTGCTTGCTTGTTGTATAAATCACTGTGCTAATTGATGCAGAGATAGAAATGTAGCCACAGGCAAGAAAGCAAAGGAATGAGAGCTGAAGATGGAGGATAAGGGATTATCGGGGAAAACCATATGGAGACAAGGTTCCTTTGAAACCTCTGTTTTCTGCCCATGAGCAGGAATCCTTCAAGTACAGCACTAGACAAGAAAAAAAAAATAACTTTCCTTCTCACAAACACAAATTTCTTGTAAAAGTCTGCCTGTCAAATAATGAGTCTGTTGAATTAATCTGAAAATACATTTATAAATACCAGAATGTGTGGTTTACACAGGATATCTTATCTGGACTTTGGCTCAGGGTTAAGGAGCATCCCTTCTAAATTCCCTGATGAGTGTGCTCTGACCCATCCACAAGGCAAAACACAAGTCTTCTGGGGGCCTGAAATTCTTCTCCATGTTAAGATGAAAAAAAAAAAATCTACACTGGATAGATCTGTCAGGCTAATTACACAGGGACATTGACTCAGGGTATGAATCAAACAGAACACAATCATCTGCCACTGCTAACAGTAATGAGGGCCACAGAACCCTAAAATCTGGCTTCCCAGTTTGTAACTACACATCGCAGGAAAGAACTTCAAAGATGTTTTTTCTGGCTGTTCTAAAACCAGCAAAACAAATAAATAAAAGCTCATACTGGTCTAATAGCACCGGACTTCTGTCTCCAAATGTTCTTCTCATGTGTTTAAATGTCTGGCTCTCACTAACAGCTCTTGCTAGGGCCTAGAAAGCACAAACCCAGAAACCAAGTGCTGAACACGAATCAAGCCACGACTGATCCACAGCTAGACAATGCCCTTGGGAAGTTCATAAATCAAGCGTGTGCCCTGTGTGTGTTTTCACTTTTTTAAGGTGCAAATTACTGGTTTGCACTTTTTCACAATTCAGATGCTTAGTAATTAGCACTGTTATAATACAATTTTACACAGAGAGCAAATGTAGGTCAGTCCAATGTCCCCGCTTCACAGTGACAGTTGACATCTCACAAAAGTACAATTCGGAAACACTGTACAATTGTAGCCTCCTGAAACACAGATATTGTCTTAACATGTCAGACAATCAAGGGAGGTCCCAAGGAACTGGGGCAGCTGGCTTAAGTCATCACAACTGAAACCTGGAGGGAGTAGGCAAAGCTGCATCCCCAGGGTAACGTCCCTGCCTGTCACCGTAAAGCAGCCCTGCAGGTATGTCTGGAACTAACACCACCTGCATTGTAAGGTTGAGTTCAATAGTTTAAGGTTTGGCACATTATGATAATTAACAAAAGCCTGCACGGAAGCACCAAGGTCCTGGGAAACATCATAAAAAATTATCAAGACAGGGCTGGTGACATAGCACAGTATCACAGCGAGTGTGTGCCTGGCATCCACAGGGCCCTGGGTTTGATCTCAAACCACAGGGGACAAAAATATTAAAAGATCAGGAAACTAGTCGGGCAAAATGGCACAAGCCTGTAAGTTCAGCCCTGGAGTGGCAGAGGCAAGGGACGTCACACTCAGGCAAGCCTGGGCTAACCTGAGCTACACAGAGACCCTATCTTAACAAACGAAACCATACTATCCTGACAGGGCCTCTCCCACGTCACAGCACAGCCTAGAAGCGGTGCTCGGGGCCTCATCCATGTAAATGCCACAGTTACATTAAAGTCGAATGCTTTCATGAGAGCAGGAAAAATACATGGCTTCTGACTCAACACTTGTTTCCTCTCATTGAAAAATGCAGTTAGCACCACTAGAAAATCAGTGGACACAACTGCTCGGTGACATAAACTGATCACAGCACAATGCTGTCACACAACGCATGGTTTCCCTCCAGTCACCTGTCAAGAGTTGGCATCCAGGATTTTATTCTTCAAGTGGTCTAGTTGTTTCCAAACTCCAGGACTCCAGTTTCTTTTTGATTTGGTTTGGTTTTCTGGTTATTTTATTTTTGGTGCTGGGGACTAAATTCAGAGCATTATGTACACTTTACCACAGAGGTACAAAGCCAGGCCTAAACTTCAGCCTTTGGTGTGACCCATAAATGTGCTGTAAGAAATCACAAGGACAGTGAATAATAACCTTATCTTTTTTTAGAGGGAAAAAATTACAAACATAGAGACAGGAAGAAAAATTGTAACAAAACAAAAGAAAAACCAAAGTAAATGGAACTCATTTTTCAAAACTCTTCCTAAAAGGGTATGGCTTCTCTAGCAGAATGAACTGTCCTTAAGGTGAGTGGCATGACCAACTTGGGCTGGTGAGATGGCTCAGAGGCAGAGTGGGCTTGACATCAGGACTGTCAGCCTGAACTCAGTCTCTGGGACCTCACAGTGGAAGCAACTTCCTCAGGCTGTCCTTTGACCTCCACACACAGGCCAGGGCGCATGTGAACACACACATGCACATGTGCAAGCATACACACACACACACACACACACACACAGAGTACATATGTAATTTTTAAAAAAAGAACAAATGCTGTGGGCAGTGAGTCAGGTGGTAGCTTCAGTGTAGCTCTGGTTTGAGGTAAAAAGACAGCCCCTCTGGAGAAGCCAATTTGGAGATGTCCATCCACAACACAAAAGTCACTTTTTTTTTCTATTTTGTTTTTGTAATCACAAGCTTCCATTAATTTCCACTGTCTAACAATAAACAACCTTCTCCCTTAACAACTGCGCTAAAAAGCACAATAAAATTAACCCTTTGGCCCAGCAGCACGCTCTCTCACCAACAGGGAACTTACTCCTCGGTTGTGCTCCTGTGAGGCAACTTTTCTAGCTCCCTGGAATCACTCACTGTCTTTATACACAGGATGGGAAAGGAAGCAAGCCTCCGTGTGGGGAACCTGCCCCACTCCTAACCTTCTGAGGCTCACAGAGAGGCCTCTGAGGGTCCTTAGCAGGCTTCTGAGGAGCTACTCTGCTGAGGACAGACCCCCAGCACACAGAGCCACACAGGCAGGTGCACAACAGATAAAGGGGCCTAGGGGCCCCAGGCTGTGTGACAAGTAGGTGCACGGGCTACAAAAGCAATTTGCTACAATAAGTGGCACTTTTCCATCCACAAAGGCAAGTCTGCTTACAGGGCACTGCACAGAATCCCAAGGCAAGGCATGTGCTTTCTGTCTGATCCGGAGTCTATGTGACACATTATGACTATAATGAACCAGGGTTTTCTTTTTATACAAGAAAAATATTATAGATCTTTGAAAACGCTGTGCTCAATTATGTAACAATACTAACATCTGTTAACAGTACAAGCTGTTTCCATTCTGTACCCTGAATTGTTTTATGTAATTACGAGTTTATAAGGTAGTTGGTAAGCCGGTAAGAAGGGACCTTTTTAAAGCACTCTGTAATTTGGGGTACAATGAACTGTTCTCTTGAAAATCTATAATTAGGGCAGCATCAACTTACAGGAAAGTACAGGAAATGTTATAACAACACAATTATGTAAATAGGCACATGGGTAGGGAAGCATACCATTTTGCTATGTCCCCACCCCTCTCTTTACTTTTTCTTCCATTTGAATTCTTTGCTCATCTCAAGTGAGACTACTGTTGTCACAAGATGGGGTACAAATGGACTCTGGGGAAAACAGATGGGGAGGTTGGCCTTCCTCCCTCAGCTCTTCAGTCCAGAGTTACAACACCAGGAGCTAGGGAGTTAGCCAGTGCTGGGCCTCTTCAGCAGCACTCTGGCCTGCGTGTGGATGGCTTAAATAATAAAAAGTTTTCACTATTATTAATTCATTGAGGAAACTCAGAATCAAATAGGATACAATATTGGCTTATGTCTGACAGAAATTACAAAACCAGTGTGGATAAAGGCAAAGTAAACACAGCTGGAGTCAACCACGACTGTGGTGTGGTCCGAGTAGCCACAAAAGTCAAGTCACAAGGCACTTCAACAAGAAGCCTCCACAGCGGTGCAGAGCAGCAGGAGAGACTCGGCGGGGATGCTTAGCACTGGTGCAGTTCACCATCTCACAAGCTCAGCCTGGGATGCGAGACAGGCTGCTGGCATTGCGAGTGGTAGGTATGTGCACACACAATGCTGAAGGAAGACAAGACCTGCAAAGTCTCAGGGTTAACTTGGAAGGCAAAGGAGATGCAGTGGCACAGCAAGTGGAATCTTTATTCTCAGAAAAGGCATTCTGCAAAGCTGCAATATTATACACATGAGTTCTGCTAAGAATGGATCCATTGGGAACAGGCTTCATATTTGGCCCCTTGAAGCCTCCCTCTACATCAGGAGGTAGTGGGAACAATGACACGATGTTTAGGGTCTTCAGCATAGCCACTGAGTTTCAATTTCTATGTCCACAGCTGAAAAGCTCAGGAATGTGAAACTATATCTAGAAGCTGACTCACAAATTGTGGGTCTTCAAGGTGCCTTATTCACAAGGTTGTCCTGAGGATCAAGGGAATTCTGAGATGAACAATCTGCTTTGAGGCTGTGGTCTATTTCCTCAACTTTACCATCTCCACCAAGGCTGTCCAGAACTCAAGGCTCTACTTTACACGCCTTTCCCTTTCCTTCTCTTCCTCCCATTTTTCTTTTCTCCCACCTGTTTTAGATGGGATCTCAGTATGTGGCCCAGGCTGGCCTCAAACTTGAGGTGATCCTCTTACCTTTGCCTCAGGAGTTCTGGGAAAAAAAGTGTTTGCCACCACATCTGGTTTCCTTTCTTTTCTTAACTTTGGATCTTTTGTTAATGTCCACAACAGACTAACTGCAATGACACTACAAAAATTTCTTTATATTCTACCCTTTACTCAGAGAAATGTGTTTATCTCATAGCCTAATATTAATACCAACCAGTATAAATTGTAACTTTATAAACTGGCACTACTTAGTGACTTCCAGAATCTAGAATGTACCAAATGCCCTATAACTGAAATCAGGACTGTCTGCCTCTGGGCTCATCTGAAGTCATAGCTGCCAATCAAATCTCACTCTTATCAGTAAAGTTAAGAAAGGCTATTGGAGAGCCCATGAATAAGGCATAGAAGTCCCTTGTATCTAGACTCCTGAGCCCATGTTGAAAGTACATGATAGGCGGAGGCTGAGAATGAAGCATGCTCAGTTGGATGAAGCCTCTCTTGTCACAGGAAGCTGAGCAGCACAACAGTCCCCTCCAATGTGCCACGTTCTGCCTCTGAGCTGTGCCCTCAGCCCTCTCTACCTTTTTGTTTTTCAAGACAGGGTTTCTCTGTGTAGCCCTGGCTGTCCTGAAATTCCCTCTGTAGACCATGCTGGCCTAGAACTCACAGAGATTCAACTGCCTCTGCCTCCCAAGTGCTGGAATAAAAGGCATGCATAACCACCCTCAGGCTACTTTTTTGTATTTAAGAGAAAGTCTTTTTAACTTGTCCAGGTTGGTCTTGAACTTTCTACTCTTCTTCCTCAACCTCTCCCAGGTAGCTGGTATTATAAACCTCAACCAGCAGACCAGTAGGCTAGCAGGTCTGAGCTCAGTCTTGCCCATGTGAGTTTTCAGAGCTTTGGGAGTGTTTGGGGTATATAATCACCACTTATCATGTTTCTGTGACTTTCATGGTGCTGTTCCTGAATCAGACAACAAACTGTAGAAGGGTGAAATGAAGGAAGGAAAGAACCTGAAGGTTTCCTCTTATGCCAGAAGCAGCCGTAATGAAGAAAGCACTGTGGTCAAACTGTGTTTGGGAAGCCAGGTTGTCCTGGACTAGATTCACAGATGTCAGACTGACCAGGTTG
>CAJQZJ010032066.1:7704338-7714461 GCA_907164525.1 Lophiomys imhausi | reverse complement strand
ATGGATGGGTGGATGGATGGATGGATGGGTGGATGGGTGGATGGATGGATGGATGGATGGATGGGTGGATGGATGGGTGGATGGATGGATGGGTGGATGGATGGGTGGATGGATGGATGGATGGGTGGATGGATGGATGGATGGGTGGATGGATGGATGGATGGATGGATGGGTGGATGGATGGATGGATGGGTGGATGGATGGATGGATGGGTGGATGGATGGATGAATAGATGGATAGATAGATAGATACATAGATAGATAGATAGATAGATAGATAGATAGATAGATAGATAGATAGATAGAAAGAAAATTTCACAACCAGGTGCTGGTGTACACCTTTAATCCCAGCACTTGAAAGAAGAGGCAGGCGGATCTCTGTGAGTTTGAGGCCAGCCTGGTCTACAGAGTGAGTTCCAGGACAGCCAGGGCTACATGGAGAAACCCTGTCTAAAGAAATAAAAAGAAAGGAAGGAAGGAAGGGAGGGAGGGAGGGAGGGAAGGAAGGAAGGGAAGGAGGGGAAGGAGAGAGAGAGAGGAAGCATGAGAAAGAAGGAAAGAAAAAGAATACAACCACTGTGCATGGTTCACATGTAGAATGTAGGCAAAACGACATGGATGACATTTGTAATGTTGTGACTTTTATAGTAAGTCTGACATTGTTTTAAAGTAAGTTTAAGAATTAAAACTAAACCTTAAAAACCTGAGATAAAAGTTTTGGTGTTGGATGAGAAAACTATGTGTAGGATTAAGATTGTGGGTGCCGTTCAGGGTCACTGAGGACATCTGCAGTAATAACTTCTAAAGTGAATCAGCAGTTACAGGGAGTGCTAATTGGAAGTTGGCACAGCTCCAGGTCGCTGACACTGTCTCCCAAATTAACCCAACAAACTGGACGGCAGAGCAGTAAAACAACTTGGCACTATTGTGAGCTCATGAATGAGAAGCAAGAAAGAACTCCGAGCTCTCCCCTGCTTCATAAGAAAGGAAGTTTCTCACAAGCTTTGAATGAGGCTCTGCCTTAAACACCTAAGATTCAGGAGACTGTCAGGGAGCACATGTGGTGCTGGTACCAAAACCTGTAGTCTGTCCACTGACACTCATTGCCACAGGGTTAGTGGCACGCAAATAGCTAGGGCTTCAATAGCTTTAATGAAACACCATGACCAGAAGCAAGTTGGGAAGGAAAGGGGTTTATTTGGTTTACACTTCCACATCCTAGTTCGTCGTCAAAGGAAGTCAGGGCAGGAGGCAGGAGCCGAGGCAGAGGCCATGGAGAATGCTGCTTACTGGCTTGCTCCCTGTAACTTGCTCAGCCTGCTTTTTTTTTTTTTTTTATAAATACTTTATTTTTTTATAAGTTACATCTCAGTCACAAACCCTTCCCTATTCCCCCTTCCTATCCCACCCTTCCACCCTCTTCCCCCCAGCAGCTTCCCCTCTCAGTCCAACAGATGGTTCCTTCTCCTATAACAGTAAATACTATACAAAACAACAGATATAAATGTCACATTTATGAGAGTTAAATGGCCCAGCATACCTTCCCAATGTCCAGTCCATACATATTTGGCCCCTGACTTTAACATTCTACTATCTAACCATCTCCATGAGTTTAAAGGTCTATATCTGACTCAACATTCACACCAACTTGCAACACAATTTTAAGAGTAACTTCTTAGATCTATAACGGCCTCTTGATTCCTAAACAACTCAAAATTTAACCATGAGACTCTAGCTGTCTATTCTTCAACCACCTCAGAGACCTGCTTTCTTAAAGAACTCAGGACTACCAGCCCAGGCATGGCACTGCCCACAATGGGTTGGGCCCTCCCACATCAATCACTAATTAAGAAAATGCTCTTATAGGTTTGCCCACAGCCCAATCTTATGGAGCCATTTTCTCAAGTGAAGTTTCCTCCTCCCAGATGACCACAGTTTGTGTCAAGTTGACATAAATCTAGCCAGCACAGGTGCCATCCCTGATACCATTCCAGAGAGCTGGCCTTTTCTATAGCAGTCTAATAGCAGTAACTATAGAAGCTATGACAAAGACCAGGCTGGCCCTAATAGGTGGCCCTTTCTGCCTCCACATCTTGACATCTTGGGATTACAGATGACCATGGTTACACCCACTATGGGACTATTGATTCTCCTTTCTTATTTGCTATGTGTATATATGTATCGTGTGTGTGTTTGGATGCATGTTTGAATGTGCATAAACACACATACATGTATTTGTACATGCATGTGGAGGCCTGCAGTTGACATTGGGATCTTCCTTCATTGCTCTCCACTCTCTCCTGAGACCTGGTCTCTCACTAACCCTGGAGCTCTCCATCTCCAATTGCAGATCCTCTGGCTAGCGTGATTGTCCTGGGGATCCCCTGTATCTGTCTCCCTAGAACTGGGATTGCAGGCAGCAATACCTGCCTGGGTTTTATGTTGGTATTGAGTCTAAACTCTGGTATGTGGTACTTTATTCACAGAGCCATTTGTTTCCTTAGTGCTGTAGAAATTCGTTTGAACTGTTGGGTTGGCCTGGAGCTGCTATGTATTCAAATGTTAATTACTTGCCCCCAAGATCTGCTTACTGTCTGAAGAGCAGATTCCCACTTACCCAAAATGATTTTGTGTAAACTTTGCCCCCCTCCAATTGTTCCTAATTGGTTAATAAAGTTGCTGACAGCCTGAGCTGGGGAGGAGAGCGGGAGGTGTGGAGAAGGTTCCCAGGCTTGCACTTGGAGACAGACCATGAGGAGAGAGCGAGAGCGGGAAGGAGATGCAGAGAGAACAGGAGGTCCCCATGAGGAAGCATGGACCTTGAACAAGTGTCCAAGAGCAGCTTGTGTTGAGGACTGACTGATGGAGCAGAAGAGCCCAAATGGAACAGATGCAACTATTATGGGGATGTGGGCAGGAAGCAGACAGACAGCTTCCAGGGTTGATTTCTGCCCAGAGGTAGTGCTTTAAGGCTTATTATAAATCTAACGAGTTCTGTGTCTTTTGTTTAGAAAATAACTGGTTAAGGAATAATTTCCTGCATTAATTAATATATACAGAATAATTAATTCATTTTACAACTAACAGAATGCAGGTTTTAATCCAACCCAGGAAGATGACTTACTGCCTTTTTGGTTTTTCTCTCAGGGCTGGACACAGACCCTATGTCCTTGCATATGCTAGGCAAGCACTAAGCCATACCCTTAATCCAAAAAAGACAATTTCTGATCAAGTTGTCCAGTAAAACAGGTGGCAATATTTCAGCACCACCAGAATGTAAAGCCTCTACATCACATAGGCTTTTTCATGATGCCTTTTCACACCAGTTACTAAGTTATTCACAACTAGAACTACGGAAGCCCCATTTTCCCTGTGGCCTCACCATGGATGGATTTCCTAACCACAACATAAAGACCAGAGAGACCTTTGTTATGGTTGGCCCTCCTGGATGTGAATGTGATGGCTGACACAGCTACATCCCAGACCCCACCTTCAGATGCCACAGAATTTAAAAAAGAAAAGGCACTAAGTGCCACAAACACTTACGTTTTGGGGAGGTTTGAAATAAGAGTTACAAATACAAATGAGCTTGCACTAAGGGACCATCACACTAGCACTTCCTGTGGAGTCAGGACGGCACTGCAGCCCCCTGCGTCGGGAGTCTGCATCGCAGGGGCCAACATTGCTCACGGTGGAATGTCAAGCAACCATCACTTCAGACTGCTAACCTTCATCCCAGGGCAAGGCTCCGCAGCGGTCTTCGGTCAGTCAGTACTTTCTTTTTTCCCATTCTTTGACTTCTTTTTTGGTAAATTATTTTTGCCTATTAGGAGTATAAGTGTTGAATCCCTGCTTTTTAAGGCAGAAATGAAAATAACAGCAAAAGTCATGTGAAGCTTTTTCACATCGATTAAAAAAGTGACCCACAGATAAGGAGGGCGTGTGTGTGTGTGTGTGTGTGTGTGTGTGTGTGTGTGTGTGTGTGTACACGCACCAGCCTGCATGTATTAAGTACCAATGCCACTTTTCCCCACTGAGAAATCACCTCTCAGACAGTACTCAGTGGCTGTGTTCGTCAATCCGTCTTAGAGGGTGCATTTCTTTCCTACAGTGTTAGCAATGTAGTCCTGCCACCACATAAGGATGTGTTCGTCAGTGACAAACTGCATACATGACCCTGTTGGAACAGGCTATGGCACCTAGTGACACCAAATCTTTTTCATTTGTGTAAGTACCTTCTATGCTGCTTGTGCAACACGACTTTCTAATTTTTTGTTTGTTTGTGACAAGGTCTCACTCAGCCTAGGCTAGCCTCAAACTCAATATGAAAACAAGGATGCCCTTGCATTCTTAATCCTCCTGCCTCCACCTCCCCAGAGCTATGATTACAAGTTTGTGCTAACAAGGGCACATTTCTCAGAATGTGTCCTGTCTTTAAGTGATGTGTGACAGTGTTTACTTTTCAAACCTACTTGGTATATTCCCTACCAAGCACACACACACAAATTCACATTCAACTGATGGACACATCAGTCCCAAGGTGCTTCCCTTTCAAAACCACTGCAGGCTTCAGTGCTGCCATTTTCACTTCAACAGCCACACTGATGTGCTGACAGACATAGCATGGACAGAACAGTAGACACGTCTCACAATGGACATACATAGGTGTTCATTTTTTTAAGGCTGAGAAGGAGTTCAGAGGCAGAGTGCTTACCTAGTGTGAAGCCCTGGGTTCAAGCCTTAACACCCGAAAACCACATAGTTGTATTTTGCTGACAGCAATATTGAGTTTTCCTCAGAGCCTGGTTCTGAGAAACATAAATTGTTCCTGAGCCCCCAGACTCTCTTCTACACCAGGAAGTAGTAAAGGGGAAAGGGCCTTCCTGCTGCAGCCTTACAAAAGGCCACCCTGCCCCTTTCTCAGGCAACCCTTACATCCACAATGCTCCATCTACCTCCCCTCTAAAACACTAGCTTTCTTTTCAGAAGTCTCTCTGTTGCAACAGATTATATGAAACTATTGTAGCTGCTTAACACACAGCCGTTTTGACACTACAGCAAGATTAGCTGGCTTCTCTGCTCATTCTTTCTAGCAATGTAATTTGAAAAGTAAGGGTTTTATACTGTTTTAGAGTATGTACAAACACCTATGTTAACTTTTTCATTACATGTGTTGGTGTGTTGGTACTGGTGCATAAAAGGGAGATGACATTAATTGACACACATGACAACAGCCTTGTAGAGCAGGGACAGGTAAACTTTTGCCACACAGACACCGAGTTGTTTAGGTTTCACATGCCATGCTGTCTTTGTTGCCACTGTTGTCTGGAAGAATCTACTGATGATCTATATGCATATGGGCATTGCTGAACAGGGCTCTGATGAAGTTTTCTTTACTGACACAGGTAGTGATTGCCATTCTGTTCTAAAACAGTGTTTTCCAGGGGAACTCAAAGGAGCTCTACCTCCAGGATGTGAAAATAGCTATTGTGAAAACAATAAAAGTAAGAGAAACTAACCATGGAAAAATATTTAGAGAAAACTGAGGGGTGGTTTTCTTTATACAGTATTTCTCAACAGCTTCAGAATTTAGAATTTACTGTACACAGTGACTCTGCAAGAACAACTCTTGAAAGACTTTTTGTAACTTCAGCTCAAATTGGGCATGGTGTCACCTGACTATAATACTAGATAAGGGTCAGAGGCAGGAGGATTGCAGCAAGTTCAAGAGCAGCCAGAGCTACATGGTAAGGCCCTGTCTCAAACAACTATCAACCCATAAACCACTTACTCCTCAAGCCAGATAACTGTGTTTTCAAAAAGCAATGAAAAAAAAATAAGCCAGGCAGTGATGGTATACATGTTTAATGTGACCACTAGGGAGGCAGAGGCACCAGATCTGTCTGAGGCCAGCCTGGTCTACAGAGCAAGTTCCAGGACACCCAGGGATACACAGAGAAACCCTATGTAAAGAAAACAAAACAAAAAAAAACAATGAAAAACAGAATTGTTAGCAATTGTGTGTGTGTGTCCGTGTGTGTTTCTGAGTCTGTGTGTGTGTGTCCGTGTGTGTGTCTGCCTGTGTGTGTGTCTGTCTGTCTGTGTCCCCATCCGTCCGTGTGTGTGTGTGTGTGTGTGTGTCTGTCTCCGTGTGTCTGTGTGCGTCCGTGTGTGTGTGTGTGTGTGTGTGTGTGTCTGTCTGTCTGTGTGTGTGTGTGTGTGTATATATCGATCATCTATTATTTTGTTCTCTATAAAACTATGGGTCTGTTTTGTGTAGGACTGGGGGTCTTTTTTCCAAGTCACCAGATTTTCAGCTGGTCATTTCGGTTCTCAGTTCTCTTTGCCATTCTGCTTTCTTCTAGGCCCTAAGGTAATAAGATTCCCAGGGCCCTGGAGATGACTCAGCTGGGTAGGGCCCCTTGTCCTTAGGCCTGATGACCGTGAATTCAGTCTCCAGACCCCACAAGGTGGCAGGAGAGAACCAATTCGGGAAGAGTTGTCTTCTGACCTTTACACTTGTGCCCAAGGCACACAAGACTGCACTCACACACAAATAAATAAAATGTGGACAAGAGAAAAGTCTCACAGCAGCATTCTCTACAGTAGTTTGAGGCTAATGCTATGTATTAGATGGAAAGGATTTAGTAGCTGGGTACAGTGGCACAAACTGTACCCAGGAGTGTGTGTCCTGTCCTCAGGAGGTAGAAATAGACAGATCTCTAGGAGTTTAAGGCCAGCCCAGTCTGCATAGTGAGTTCCAGGACAACCAGGACTATATGCCAAGACTCAGTCTCATAAAACTGATTAAAAGTAAATAAATAAAAAGACTATGAAAGGATACTGTGGCCAAAACAAATTAGAGAAGAGCTTTCTGCATCCGTCTCAGAAATTCAAACATGGACTTAGTAAAGACTGAAAAGTGGCAAAAGAAAAATTATGCTTTCGTGTAACCTACTACTTATGTAAATCTATGTAAAATACAGTATTTCTTTTAAGTGAATTACTATTATGGAAAAACTGTTCACATATGTGCACTAACAGCAATTCTTAGACTTGTGTGCAAATTCACAGCCAATAAAGTTAAGGTTGTGACCCTGGTGTGAACCTTTCAGTGACTGTTTTCCAGTTATAACAGAATTGATACAGATAACTCCTACCCCACCCCCCAAACCAAACTTCTATGGTGCTATATTTCTAATCTGGAGGTCTACTCAATGAGAGTAGCATAATTTACTCCTTTGGGCACTTCAGTGACAATTACTCTAGTAAGTGATGTCCTCACGCCCTTAACTGGTTCTGTTGCACAGGTAAGTTATGAACATTGCTGAGTTTTCTCTCATAGTTTCACTGCTTTTCTCGTTTGTTAATGTTTTCTATTTCATATATTGTAGCCAACTTAACTCATTTGTTTGATATGTTTATATGTTTTTCTAGCATGTTATGGATTACATGTATAATGACTGCCCATCACAAAAAGGCCAGATGATTAACACAAGAGCATGAAGGAAATTCCACTCTGTTTAGTATTCTAGGTTCAGCATTCTCTGTGTGTGTGTGCATGTGTGTGCACACGTGTGCATGTGTGTGTGTGTTAACAGTATCCTATACATGTCACCATAGCCTTAGTTTTATGAAACAATACATATTGTATCCTTCCATGGTAACAACTGCTCAGTCTCAATGGCTGCAGATGCTGTTCTGTCACACGGAACACTTCAAGTACTTCATGAAAACCCTGCTGCTCAGGAGTGTCTGGCAGCTGAATGAAGACCCTGTGTTGAGTGGGAGTGTGTCCAGAGTGTCACCACAGTCAGCTTTGGTCCCAGTATTTTCCACATGGAGCCCTCTGAGGAAGCGGTATGCACATGTATGTGACCTCTGCTTCCTATCTCTATTAGCTGGCTGAACTGAAGGGCAGCAAACCCCAGACTGTCCAGTGATCCCTCAGCATCTAGGTGAGAAAAGCAGGGCAGGCAACAGATTTCCCTCTTGGGAACGACAAGCAGGGATGAGTGAAGGGAGAACATAATCTAGACAGAGGCTGTAGAGACTGAGGCAACAGCTGTCCATCAGTCAGGCAAGGCAGGAGAGGAGCAGAAGCCCTTGTAGATAGAGGGGCTCCAGAAAGTCAGTGGGGTTTACAGGAAAACCCACAAACTGCTGTGGCTGAAGGCTAAGGATTGCCGCTCTTATTCCCAGAGTTCAGTGTGATCCCAGGGAAGCCAGTTAATGTGTGGAAGTCTCCAACGTTACCTCATAGGTTCAGAGAGAAGATGAGTCACACGCTTCAGACATACTGAGTAGTCCTGATACATACAATTACAGTGTTGCGGTGTATCTGAAGCCTCTCAGACCACCATCTGATGCTTTCCTTGGGGCCTAGGTGACCAACCTTTCCTGACGGCCTCATTATGCATACACTGTACTGTCAGTAAGTTTACAAAATGTGAATGGATCGCCTACAAGTAAAATAAACTGAAATACCTCCTTAAGAATTCTCTGCATTTTAAGCACAGGTGGAAGAGGAGGGTCAACTATTGTAACTACTACCATGGACTGTCCCTCTGGATTGGTGACCCCGAAGGCCCTGACCCATGGAATACTTGAACTTTAGCAAACCTCCCCACAACCAGCTAGTCTGTGTGTGGCTGTGTCAGCTCAGTTCAGATTCAGCATGAATCTCAGAAGCTCTAACTAGAAATTGAGGAAGTGTCCTGCTTTGCCACCAGGGCTGCCAAGGCAAGTTAGTGCAGCAAATAAAAAAGACGGCAAAAAGTGCTAGAGAAGAGGACCGCTTTGCAGCCAGCGCTGTGAGTAAACCGCTGATGGCCGACACATGAGACCAATCCCCATGGCCGTGCTGCGGTTGTCAAAGTGTGAGTGGATGGTCTCTCCTTCTGAACACACCACACCACTCAGTGCCTTTCAATCCTCACTCCCTCTGCTTCCACTGTGAGACAGGAAAGGCAATCTTTTCTCTTGATTTTAAACAAAAAAAGAGAAAGCGAGGGAGAGGGGGAGAGGGGGAGAGAAGGAAACCTGTGTGAAACTGAGATCTTCTCAAGCCTGTATTCCTCAGAATAAACCTCAGTCTAATCGATGAGTGCATCAAACAGGCAGGAAGGGAGAACAATGCAACTGAGCACTGAGCACAGAGGCCTCCGGAAGGCTCTCCCTGGAGTCACTTGGGAGCTGCTTCAGATGAATATGACCGCTGTGTGGGAAGAGTTTCAGTGGAAGTCATTGAGCTCTTTCTCGCTGCCATCTGTGAATCTGGCACCATCTAGAAGACGGCAGCAGTGAGAGGAACCTCTTAAGTTCTACATATGCCAGATAAATCCACAGAGGAGGCAGTTCAAGCACTTCCAATGAGGTCTTTGTAACCCACTCAGGCTTTTATCTCAAAGTCACTGAGCACATTGTTTAGAAATATGGAATGGCAATGCAGAAGTGACCACAATACATCAGAACTGCACGTGCACTCCGGTGAGTCTGCCTAGACCTGGCTTGGTAAGTTCACTTTTCTACTTCGGGATGCTGTAATCCCTGTGTATACTGATAATAGAGTCTAAGCGTTTTCCTTAAAATGGGCCAGAGAGTCAAGCATTTCATGAGAATCTCAATCAACTCCTGTCGAACAGTGTGGATTTGCTACTGACTTAAAATAGGGCCAGAGTTCTTCCAGCTTCAGCCAGAGGATCATAAACAGAAATGACCACCTAAGACCACAGAGGGCCGGATATGAAGCTACTTATAGTAATACTTGAAGCACTGAGCAAGAATAGCAGGAAAACAGCCCATTTTCTTGTGGTGTGGGCCTTTGAAGTGAACTATTTCTTAAACTATGAAGTTCAAAACATAAGTCTTTGAAGGCAGGTCACCCTCTTCAGCCCAGCGGCTACTGCTAATCAATTACTTCCTTTTCCTCTTGGATTTTGTTTTAGCATTAGGGAAACTGAGACCCATACTGTTATTCTTTATCTAGGAGACTCACTAGCACAAAGTGCTACAGAATTCTGGGACTAATATCCTTGGATGGAAAAAACACTAAATCAGACTGGCTGAGGAGAGAGCGGCATTCAAGGGCCGTACCTAGAAATAATAAAGGCAATATGCTGAGG
>CAJQZJ010032066.1:7680509-7704328 GCA_907164525.1 Lophiomys imhausi | reverse complement strand
GGCATTCAAGGGCCGTACCTAGAAATAATAAAGGCAATATGCTGAGGAGAGAACGGGCATTCAAGGACCGTACCTAGAAATGATAAAGGCAATATGCTGAGGAGAGAACGGGCATACAAGGGCCATACCTAGAAATAATAAAGGCAATATACAGCAGGCCAGTGGCCAACATCAAATTAAATGGGGAGAAACTTGAAGCATTTCCTCTAAACTCAGGGACAAGACAAGGATGTCCACTTTCACCATATCTCTTCAATATAGTACTTAAAGTTCTTGCTAGAGCAATAAGACAACTAAAGGACATCAAGGGGATAAACATCGGAAATGAAGAAGTCAAATTATCCCTATTCGCAGATGATATGATAGTATACATAAGCGACCCCAAAAATTCCACCAGAGAACTCTTACAGCTGATAAACACCTTCAGCAAAGTGGCTGGATACAAAATTAATTCAAAAAAATCAGAAGCCCTTCTTTATACAACAAACAAATGGGCTGAGAAAGAAATAAGGGAAACAACCCCCTTCACAATAGCCGCAAACAACATAAAATACCTGGGGGTAACTCTAACCAAGCAGGTAAAGGACCTGAACAACAAGAACTTCAAGCCCTTGAAGAAAGAAATGGAAGAGGTCTTTAGAAGATGGAAAGATCTCCCGTGCTCATGGATAAATAGGATAAAAATGGCCATCCTACCAAAAGCAATATATAGATTCAATGCAATTCCTATCAAAATACCAACACAATTCTTTATAGACTTGGAAAGAGCTATTCTCAACTTCATATGGAACAACAAAAAGCCCAGAATAGCTAAATCAATCCTATACAATGAAAAAACATGTGAAGGTATCACCATCCCAGATTTCAAGCTGTACTACAGAGCAATAGCTGTAAAAACAGCATGGTACTGGTATAGAAACAGACCAGTGGATCAATGGAATCGAATTGAAGACCCAAAAATGGACCCACACACCTATGGCCAACTAATCTTTGACAAAGAAGCCAAAACCGCACAATGGAAGAAGGACACCATACTACAACTAACACACCAAAGGGAACATGGACATAGACTTTTCAGTTTTTATTTTTATTTTTTTACTTTTTTTATATTTTTTAAATATTTTTTTCTATTTTTTATTCTTTTTTATCTATTTGTCTGATTATTTGTTTGTTTGTTTTTTAGTTCTCTCTCACGGGCAATGAGACACTTCTCACTGATGGTACTGCCTCATAGACCCCCAATGAATGAGGAGGCTCTTGGCCCTCATGTGACCTCTGAACTGAGATGAGGGACTGTTATATAAGGACATCCCATCCCACAGAAATGGGATGGAAGGGTTAGGAGGTAAAGGAACAAAATGAAATATGATGTTTCGGCCTTTTACTACTAATTGTCATAAACTGTTTAGGACAATTAAGAAATGCAAACTAATGGTTATGCAAGCCGGTCATTCTGTTAGGTACTATGACAGCCTATTATAGTTATTTTCTAAGCTAATCAGAAATAAAGCTGCTAAGAGACAAGCAACATCTGCTTACCCTAATATAAGAGATAGATAGGGCCTCTTCAAAAACCTCAAGAGATCTGCAGAATATGGCATTCAAAGATGTTTTCATAACTTTAGATTTTTTTATATTGAAACATATCAACTCCTGACAGCACAACCTATTCTACTCCAAATAGAAGATGAGCATCGAAGAATCTCCAGTGGGAGATGATTGAATTAGTCGCAAGCCTATCTCTTGGTAGGAAAAGCCCCTTGCTCCAACTGTAGACAGAATGCTGTCCAAAAAGGACAAAACTTGGAAGCAGGTAAGTCGGCAGCTTAGCTCTGCCAAGACAGGGTAGGTAAGTCCTTCATAATTCCTGCTCTACAATCAATGTCTGTCAGAGAAACGGGACCAAACGACTGAAGATCGATGCTGTAATGTATGGAGAAAAAATGGGAACTGTCCAGGCAGCCACTGGTATGTCATTTCTTAGTTTGGGAAACTGCAGGCCCTGTACTTCCTATATAATCACATATATTTATCCCTCTCAGGTCTCTGAGGTGGTTGAAGAACAGATAGCTAGAGTCTCATAATTAAATTTTGAGTTGTTTAGGAGTCAAGAGAGTGTTATAGATCTAAGAAGATGCTTTTAAAATTGTGTTGCAAGTTAGTATGAATGTTGAGTCAGATATAGAACTTTAAACTCATGGAGATGGTTAGATAGTAGAATGTTAAAGTCAGGTACCAAATACATATGGTCTAGACATTGGGAATGTACGCTAAGCCATATAACCCTCATAACTGTGGCCTAATTACCTCTGTTGTTTTGTATTGTATCTATTATCATAAGAGAAAGAGCCATTTGTTGGACTGAAAGGGGAAACTGTAGGGGGAAATAAGATATACCTTAAACTTAAAAGAAAAAAAAAAGGGAAGAGGATGGGGGGTTGAGGGTGGGAGGGTGGGACTGGGGGGGGAATAGGGAGGGGACTGCGAATGAGATGTAACTTGAAGAAATAAAAAATAAAGAAAAAAGTTTGCTTCCTATATATAAAGGATATTTTCATTGTTTGGCTTTAAAAATACAGTTAAGAGATTTAAAATAGCCGGGCGGTGGTGGCGCACACCTTTAATCCCAGCACTCGGGAGGCAGAGGCAGGCGGATCTCTGTGAGTTCGAGGCCAGCCTGGTCTACAAAGCGAGTCCAGGACAGCCAGAGCTACACAGAGAAACCCTGTCTCGAAAAAAAAAAACAAAAAAAAAGAGATTTAAAATATTGTAAATAAATTAAGGGTTACTACAGTTCAAACTGGTTTTCTATATCTCTAAGAGCTGAATTAATTTGGAACTAAGATAAAATATTTGAGACAGCCCATGCCTTTAATTCACCAGAGTCAGGAGGATCACTATACAGTTAGTTGTCTTTTAAATTTTTGAGTTACAATGAACAGGGTGGTCGTGGTTCACATCTTTAATCCCAACATACTAGAGACAGAAACATGCAGATCTCTGAGTTGAAGACCAGCCTGACACAGAGCAAGCTCCAAATAGAGAAAAACTTAGATCCAGGGGTGGTGATGCACACCTTTAATCCCAACACTTGGGAGGCACACTCCTTTGAACCCAACACTTGGGATGCAGAAGCAGGCACATAGGATTTACGTTTAAAAGCTACTTGCAAAAGGCATGCTGAAATTCAAAGTGAATTGTCCTTTGTGATCTCAAATTATATACATTTAAAGGCATGTTTAGTCCCAAAACCAAAAGAATTTTTTTCATCTTAGTTGAAAGATAATACTTTTTATATTGCCAAAAAAACCCAATTTGCTCAAGGAAACATATTACCTGCCAAAAAAGTAGCACCTCAGAGTTAGGTTTAGGGCATGGCTCTGTTCTTATCTTTCCAGGAGATTTAAAGCATCCAACTAAGGAGTCCAGGGACAACTGGACAACTGAAACTTCTGAAGAAAAGTGACAAGACACCAAAGACAAGTAGCCCAGATGATCTATGCTTCCAACCTGCCACAATAGCTGTTTCCTCAAAAGTCTACATCCATGACAACTTCAAAATAGCTAAGATGATCCAGCCCCACAGACTGTTCCTGCCAGGACTTTCCCCACCAAAGTTCAGCCTCTGACTCCAAACTTCTTAGGACATTTAATAGCTGAGCACAAAAGACTGAACATCAAATGTTACTATTAACTTGCTTAACCATTTTTCCATTCTTATTTGGGCCCCCAAACAGGATTCCTATGCCCCAAATTAGCAGGAGGCAATTTTAAGAGAGCGACATCCCATTCCCAGAAGGTGGGGTGGGTGATCCCCCGCCTTTGGTCATTTGATGGGTTATAGATTTTTTTTTTTAATTTAAGGGGATTGGTTACGAGTTGTTAAATAATCTTGTTAAACAAGGTTTTGGAGGTTAGACCCAGGGATTTCTCTCTTTTTCTTTTCTCTATCCTTCTTTCTCTCCTAGGTAGGGAGGAAAGACTTGGAAAAAAAATGGGAGATAGACATAATATAGGAATGATAAAGAAAAAAGGGATACGTTATTGAATATGCTCTTATATCTTTGTATTGATATAAAATTAACATTAGATTTGGCTACATTGGTATTGATCTTTGTATACTGATACAAAATTAAGGCTAACTCTTTTTAAGGTATTGTACCTATGTAATGCTTAAAAAAATCAATGTGAAGTTTTGGCTTTTTGATAGCAACTGTCACAAGCTGTTTAGGATAATTAAGAAATGCAAACTAATGGTCATTCAAACATGTCATTTTGTTAGGTTTTAGCATAGTCTATCACAGATGTTTTCTAAGTTAATGAGAAATCAAATTGCTAAGATAAAAACAACATTTGCTTATCCAAATATATGAAGAAAGATAGGTGGTCTTCAAAAACCTCAAGATATCTGTAGAATATGGCATTCAAAGATGTTTTCTTAACTTGAAAGATTTTTTGATATTGAGACATGTCAGCTCCTGACACCACCCCTGATTCTACTCTAACTAGAGGATGAGCATTGAAGAATCTCCATTTGGAGATGGTTGCATTAGTGGCAAGCTTGTCAATGGACAAGAAAAACCCCTTGCTTCAACTGCAGACAAAATGCTGTCCAAAAACGACAAAACTTGGAAGCAGGTAAGTCAACAGCCTAGCTCAGCCAAGACAGGGTAGACAAGTCCTTCATAATTTTTGCTTTACAATTTGTGTCTGTCAGAGATACTGGGCCAAAAGGCTGAAGATAGATGCTCCAATGTTATAGAGAGAAATTGGGGACTGTCCAGGCAGCCAGTTGTCTGTCATTTCTTAGTGGAAGCTGCTTGCTCTGAACTTCCTGTTTATTCAGATACATTTATTATATATAAATATATATTATAAATAATATATATAATATGTAATATTATTCAGATTATCCTTCTCAGGTCTCTGATGTGGTTGAAGACTAGACAGTTAAAGTCTCACAGTTAAGTTTTAAGTTGTTTAGGAATTAAAAGGATATTCTAGGTCTAAGAAGATGTCTTTAAGTTGGTAATGGAAGTTAGGATGGAAACTGAGTTAGGTACAGAACTTTAAACTCATCGAGATAGACAGATAATAGAATATTAATATCAGTTGCCAAATATATATGGACTGGATATTGGGAATGTAGGTTATACCTTATAATTTTCATAACTGTGGAATAATTGTCCTTATTGTTTTGCATTGTCTTTATTGTTATAAGAAAAAGAGACTTTTATTGGACTAAAAGGGGGAATTGTTGGGGTAAGAAAAAATACACCTTAAATTAAAAAAAAAACAAAAGTCAGATAGGAGTGTGAGGGAGAAGAGGGTAGGAGGATGGGACCAGGAGGGAGAGTAGAGAGGGGACTATGATTGAGATGTAACTTGAAGAAATAAATAAATGTTGAAAAAAAAAAGGTAAATGGTACAAGACACAAGAACCCCAAGAAAGCACAGAGATTTGTGAGATGCAAGCTGCTTTGAAGCATTTACACTTGAGTTTGTACCAAGGCTGATGCCAGCTATACCCATTAAAGAGCAATTCGAACCAAGCACGGTGGTACATGCTTGCAATCTCACCAAACAGGAGACACAGACACGAGGCCCACACTGACTTTGAGAAGGCTGCTCAGCATGGCAGCCTGTGGCTGGCACATTTGAGGGTGTGGTTTCAGTCCCTGGCACCAAACAAAACAAAATGAAAACCCACTAGTTATATACGTAAGAAAACATGGGTCTGTAAATTGCAAATTCCAGTTAAAAGTCAAATGAATTTATTTGCATTTGAAATTGGAGAACAAAGAAGATTTACTTTGTAACAGTTCTGATCTATTTTAGACATATTTATTAAATATTTATTAAGATGCTTAAGCTTGAAATAGTACCAGAAGCACCAGAAAGAAAACAAATAAGAGCAATTCAATTCTATACCTTGTGCTCAATAAAGCTTGCTTCTCCATGGCAGGTGGTACAGAGAACTCTACCCAGGGGGTTAATCAAAATTTCCTTAGAATAATTGAAAAGCATCTGCATTTTCCCCCAGAAACCACAAAAAAGTCACTGTAAGCAGAACATATAATCTTGATTATTAGTGCTAAGCCTGAAGCAGCACAATGTGTGTCCCCAGAAATTAAGTTACAGGACACAGTGGTATTGTGGGAAGTCAGTGATGTCCCCCTAATGAGACTGAAGAGCCGAGGAAATGAAGAGAGAGACAAGGGTGCTAATCAGCTGCATGTGTGAATCTTTCCTACTGTCTGGAGCAAACTGCTTTTGTGCCTGATGCAATCACTCTCCGGGTAGGAAGGTGCTGAGAGAGACCTCAGAGGTCACTGACCCCAACCTTTAATTTTACAACAAAGAAAACTGAGGGTTAGGAGGTCACACCGCCAGTTTAAAGCATTACTGGGACTAGAAATGAACTCTTTCAGGGCTCTTTTCATGAGATACTTTCCCCCCTCTGAGTCTGTGTACTTCAGAGGGTGTTGCCCTAAGACATTGGAAATTACGAGTTCTGAGGGTTACACAGGCAAAACTCAGCATATAAGGGCTACACCATCTGTGAAGGCACATGACCAATGGCTGTGTGTGGAGGCATGGAAAATTCCAATCAAAACAACCAGAAACTAGGTTCTGTGCAGTGCAGGCCTACAGCTATGGTTCTATTGTTAAAGCTGAATCACTCCCAAGAGGAGTTCTTTAAGCGGAGGATGTAGAGCAAGACTGAGGGAGGCACCGAGTAGCTGGCCACAGGGGGCTCTTTTGGCAAGTTAAGAAGGTGTTCACCAAGTGTTGGCATGGTACAGGCACACTGTGGCAACTTTGCTCAGACTGTCACCTAGACCAGGCTAGTTCTCCAGCTATGCTACAGAGCTTGCTAATTACTCTGTAGGACAGATTTAAAGATTTGGTCTCTGGGAAGGATAAGCCTCACTTCAAATTAATAAATGTACATTCTAATGTAAGTACCAGTCTCTCTGAGTTAATGTACTACAGGTTAGTTCTCTTCACTCTGAGTGCTTGCTGTTTCCCTATGCATACATACACATGTATATGTGAAGATTTGTTTTATTTTCAGTGTGTGGAGGTATGTGCATGTGAGTACAGTTGCTCATGGAGGTTAGATGCATGGAACTGGAATCATAGGTGGTTGTGAACTGCCTAACACAGGAACTGAATTTGGATACTCTACACTCTTAACCACTGTGCTGTCTGTTTGGACCCCGTGTAACTTTTCTGTCTGTATCTTCTAATGGCTTAACATTTGGAGGAGGCACTCCTACAACCAAGGATAGACTGTCCCACCTATAATGAGCTACCCTAAAAGCAAAGAACTTAATTGTGAATAATCCAGCACCTCTATGTGTAACTCTGATACCACATCATTATTTTCCCTTCCCTACCCTAACCATTTAGGACTAGGTACTGTCCAACTAGAGACCACCTTTTAGACCTACATTACTTTGATCAAGAAATTCTACTATCCCACCCACCTGCCCTGTACTTTCCCAGAGAGACCCACAGGGCTGCTGCCCATGTGTCATGGGGCTCCTTCGGCCTGGCGGCCCCCCACCCCCAGACTCTCCCTGTGGGCCTGCATGGTATGGCTGCTTCCTTTGAAAGGAAGTAACAAATTCCTCTTTTAAGGGCAGTAACCCCAGTCACCTCCATAAATCAGAATCCACAAATGAAATGTGGTGTGTAGTCAGCTTCCGAGGGCTAGTTTGCAGACTAGATGGTGGCAAGCCACCAGGTGGTATCCAGGCCCACAGGCACAGTGCTACTTCTACCTCCATGAAAGCCAGCTGCAAGTTGCAAGGCCTGCAGGGCAGACTGCTGGCTGTGCACAGGGCACGTAGTGTGTGTCCACAAAGGTCTGTGTTGAGGAACTGGTAAACTGATACCACAGTATGAAATGATCTTTCCCTGTCAGTTACCACAGTATTAATAGAGATGATCCAAAGAGAAAACTCTATAGATGGCAATCTTGAACTGGAAACAGTTATTTTTTTAAATGAAATTTAGAAATAATCACAAATAGGAAAAACAATATCCTTTGGATCAAACTGTCAATAACGAAGAAATACATGGCATTTACAGAAACACTGGTCATAATTCTGTACAAACATAAAGGTTCACATGAGTAGTCACCAAATATTAGGATAATAGGAAAATGCTATATTTGGCAAATGCTCTGAAGTGAGGTAATCTACAGAGTGTATGCAGAGGGACTACCTGCACCATGACCCAGGGGCAACCATGAGCAAGTTTTCAGCCTTAGCATTATAAAGGTTATCAATATGGTCACAGAATTACAGATGATCCAAATTTAAGCTTCTTACACTTTACAATCCTGATAAAGATACAACACATTTGCTAGAAAGGGAGTTGGAATTCTGAACCTGGATCTTTACATGTGAGGATGCCTGGCAGCAGTGGTAAGCAGCTCTAGCCAGCCTTGGTGAGAAGGGGCACCGTCAGCTTCTCAGCACAGGACAGTGGATGGTGCCACTAAGACCTGCTTTCAAAATGGCATGCTGTCCTAACTGTATTTTCTCTTATCATAAGCTTTATTGGATTTAAAAAACCCATCATGCAGGCGTCTGTCCATGACCACTGTCTGGAACAGGACTCTCAACCTGAAGCCCTGAGACCTGAGACTGAGGGACTCAGCTGTGCTGGGATGTCCTGCGGTGGCGTCCTCGGGGGCATGCTGGCCTGCTCTGGTACCCGTCCACCACTGAAGACAGCCAAAATGTCTCCAGACAATCCATAGATCCCCTGAAGAACAGAACCACTACTCTGGAGCACTCTATTACTGCTTCTAATATTGTAACACTTTGCTGGGCTCAAAATTTGGTTAAATAAATGAGAGAATTAAGAAATAGGGATTAAATAATAAGAACAAAGAATCTCTCAGAACATATTTAACTGTGTGTCACATCTGGATCACCTTGAATGTTAGCTAGGGTTTTCTCTCTTTCTCCTATCATCTATCTATCTTTCTATCTATCATCTATTTTCATTTATCATCTATTATCTATCTATAATCAATAAATCATGTATCTAATCAATCTATCATCTATATATCAATTATCTAGCTATCTATCAATCTATCATATACATACCAACTACCTATCACCTATCTATCATCTAGTTATATATCAATATCATCCACCCATCATCTATCACCTATGTATGTATGTATCTATGTGTGTATGTATGTATGTATCTATTTATCTATCTATCATCTCTATCTATCTATCATCTATCTAGTTAACTATCATCTATCTATCTCTATTTATCATCTATCTATCTATCACCTATGTATGTATGTGTGTGTGTGTATGTATCTATCATACAGCTCTATCTATCTATCATCTATCTCTATCTCTATCATCTATCTATTTATCATCTATCTCTATCTATCCATCATCTATCTATCTACTTATCTATCATCTATCTATGTATCTGTCTGTCTGTCTGTCTATCTATCTATGTATCTGTCTGTCTATCTATCTATCTGTCTGTCTGTCTATCTATGTATCTATGTATCTGTCTGTCTATGTATGTATGTATCTGTCTGTCTGTCTGTCTGTCTGTCTGTCTATCTTTCTGTCTGTCTATCTATGTATGTATGTGTCTGTCTGTCTGTCTGTCTGTCTGTCTGTCTATCTATGTATCTATCTATCTGCCTGTCTGTCTATCTGTCTGTCTGTCTATGTATCTATCTGTCTATCTTTCTATCTGTCTGTCTGTCTATCTATCTACCTACTTATCTGGGGGAAGTACTGAGCTTTAACCCAGGACCCTGCATTTGCTGACCAAACACTCTACTACTTAAGCCACATCACCCCTTTCTACTTTCTATTTATTTTTAATTATTTCTCTCATGCATCACATCCCAACTGTAGTTTCCCCTTCCCTCCACTCCCCTCTGTCCCTCTCCCCCCAGATCCACTCCTCTTCTGTTTCCCTTCAAAAAAAGAACAGGCCTCCCAGGGATAAACTTTACATGCCTAACAGGTTACAAAGAAACTAGGAAAAAACTCCTATCAAGACTGGATGAGGCAGCCCAGTAGGAGGGGAAGGGTCCCAAGAGCAGGCAGAAGAGCCAAAGACACCCCCACTCCCACTGTTGGGAAACTCAAAAGATCATCAAGCTATATAATCACAATGTATATGCAGAGGACCTAGTTCAGGCCCATCAGGCTCTGTGTTTGCTACTTCAGTCTCTGTGAGCCCCTATGACCCTGCTTATTTGATTCTGTGGGCTGTATCCACCTGATGTCCTCTCCCCCTCTTCTTCTGCAGGGTTCCCCTGGCTCTGCCTAGTGTCTGACTGTGGGTCTCTGCACCTGCTCCCATCAGTTGCTGGATGACAGCTCTCTGATGACAGTTGAGCTAGGCACTGAGCTATGAGTACAGCAGAATATCATTAGGAGTCATTTCTTTGACTTTTTTTTTCTCCCCAGTCATGTTTGGTTCTATCCTGGGTCTCTGGTCTGTCCCCCCTCTGGTTCCTGGCCATCCAGGCAGTGACAGGCATGGGCCTCAAGTTGGAACAGTCATTGGTTATCTATTTTCTATTTCAATACAAGTCCTAAGTGGCCCATGCTGCCTTGATCTGCCTTCCTTAACCCTCTGATTAGATGGGATTATAGACCTGCATTGCCAGGTTCCAGTTGGTTAAGGTTTTCTTATGTTCTAATTGATAGAACAATCTTTAAATCGAACAACATGTTCAAACTAGTTTTCTGTCTATAAATGTCACTTGGAAAAACAGTATTACCTTTTGGGAAAAGCTCTCTCACCAAATACAGAAGCAGCTGACTAAGGAAGCAGAGAAATAGGGACTTGGCCCTTTGCAGCATGGGGCATCAGGTCTCTAAAGCCAACTCACGAGGGTCAAGAGCTCCTCACCCAGCATTCAGGCATCACAAGGAAGGGCAAAGGGCCACTGGCTGAGAGAGCTCCAAGCCCCAGCTGCCTGGTGCAAGGGCCACATTCTGATATAGGCTGGCACTACAGCTGTCTTTCTAATACAAAACCAAGAGGTTTCCGCTGGCCTCTTTTTCTTTAAGTTACTATTTATGTGTATACATACATGTCTGTGTGTGCCGCATGTGTCCAGATGTCTGCAGGGGCCAGAAGGTGTCAGACTCCCTCACCCTATGTCAATTCTTTCTAAGTTTGGGGGCACAAAGGTTCTTGTGCTCACAGATAGGCACTAGGGAGACAAGCATGTCTAACACGCAGGGTGTTTCTTCAAAGGGAGAGATGTTCAACTTGTTTTCCGCCCAGAAGGCTGGGAGCAGACATGGTTGCGGCACAGACCACACTGGATCCTTCCTCAGATCCTTACCATCAGCTTGTCGATCTACAGAATACGTTTTTTATGGAAGATGTCACATGTACTTTACAAACAGTTTCAATGTAGTTATGTCTTAAGTTTTATTGTGCACATGGGTTTGAGTTATTTATCATGAGGAAATTTTATACCAAATTGTGTTGTGCTTAAATATACCTAAAATAAACTACTCAGAGTCAGACTTCCATAGTTTGAACCCACACCAGCTACAGAGTCATGTTGAACTGCACTGCCTTCTTGCCTCTCATGGTTTGTTGCCCTGCTGGACATGGTGTTCACAAGAGCCCCCTGCATAAAGGAGCAGTAAGAGCTCTTGCTCACTGAGCCGTTCGTCCAGCCCCATTTCTGCAGGTCTCTAACAGGAATTACCTCACCTGTAGAAGGGAGTGACAAACTACATTTGAACACTCTAGAGGAACTCATCAAGCATGGCTCCTCATTCCTCCCCCCATTTTAAAGGTTGTTTTAATGAATAACGTAAACAGAAAGGGGTGGGACAATCTTTTGGACATGGTAAACTAAGAAATAATTGTTATAATTTATACACTGGCTATTTCAAGGTCATGTTGCCATGCCATGGTGTCCTTGAAGCCTGATACTTAACCCAGGTAATTAGCACCGCAACCTTAGGAATTACGTGAATTGTCTCTCAAAACTGAGAATATGTATCATTCAAAAACGTATGCTAGCTTGGGAAAGTTCCTTCTCAGGAGCATGCACCTTGGATGTGGACTACAATCGGCAGCCTCTTCACCTCTTTGGGCACCCTGCCATGAAGGTGCACTTTTAAACTATTTGTTTATTGTTCTATAACAATCTCTACTTCCCTTCCAACCCACTGACCCAAGGCACAGAAGAGAGAATGTTAATAGAGACAGAGAGTGTAGACCTCTTTAGTCATAGGTTCTTGGAGTGATTCATCAGCATTCTAGCAGTCCACTCCAAACAGCATCAGCAGCAACAGGAATACAGCTAACCAGGAAACCAGCAGCAGTTCTGGGGAGCACCAGTAGGGGCAGTCGAAAAAGCAGCACCTCTATTTGGGACCATGATCTCAGCCTGACCTAGGCCACAATCAACAAGTCTTGGCAGCAGAAAGTCTCTGAAGTAGCAAGTTTCGGCAAAGCATTGTCTAGAGTATTTTAAGCAAAGCAGCAATGAGAGGCTATGCCAAGCAAAAGGCCCTCTGTGTTTCTGAGTTTCCATTTATACCCCCTCAAAATCTGCACAAGGATGTTTTCTAATTGGCCAACTTCACGCCCTCTGCACAAGGTACTTCCTGTTGACCAAGATCATGCACTCTCCAAAGAGTCTGTCCATCAAAGGATGTAAGCATGTTCCCCAGAGGTGACAGTTTCCAGCTGGCAAAACATCATGTGCTATACCATCAGGATGTTTTTCAGGCCCCTCTCACGAGTTTGTTTTTCAGCAGTGGACAAAGCACCCCCACATATAACATGTGAGACCAAAACAAAGACACTTCATTCAACACAGTTGTGTTTTTAAAGAAATCAGAACTTCCACCACACTGCCACACAGTCCTATACACAATGGAGAAAATGCCACAAAGTAGTAAATGTCGTACAATCAAATAGTAGGTAAGAAAGGGTGGAAGAGACCCTCACAAATGCCTGTTTGAGGAAATGCTTGTAATATACTCAACTTCACCAGGAAGATCACCAGACTTCCACAATGTTGAAAACCAAGTAAGGGTGGCTTCTTGAACAAGCCATGGAGCTGCTGCTCTCACCGTTCACTCCAATGGGCTGTCTCTGGTGAACAGTTAAGGTTCATCTACCTATTCAAATGTTAACAAGGATCCAATGCACACAAGCTATGATTTACCCTAAATTCCACAAATGTTGTCTATAGCAGAACTACAATAATGATTCAATACGAGGCCGATTAAGAGAAAGTAGCCCTCTCAAGCATCCGATGGCTGAAGGTGAAATATATTCCTAAAGTAAACCCAACATCAGGCCAGGGTGGTTTGCCGTTTTCTTTTCATGAAGTAGATATGTTGACATGGCCACATGAGTGTCATACATGGTACTTGGTAGACCTCAGACCACTAAGACTCCAGAGACACCAACTGCATTAGTAAAATAGGAAAGAAACTCAAATCCCAACTATTAAGTATCATTATGGCTGCTGGTTCTGAATCGGGTAAGAACGTACAGTGCCCCAGTTTCTGACCTTGCACTTGAGAACATGATCTGGCACTCATGGGTAAAGGTCAGGGGTGCTGCTGAGAACCTCACTGTACCCAGGGTAGCCAAGACAAGTGGTCCACACAAAAAGACTGATAATTCCTGCTTTAGATTAAAAATGAAAACCATCATTGCATACAGGTGTAAGACTTAAAGTAACTCAAAATGATTCAGACTGTGGAATCGTTTATAAGCAGTGGAGATACAGTTAATGAACTATGGGTTTCCTTGTTCTATGACTCCCATTGTGTTCCTCCTTAGTTGCAAAAAAAAATCAAACACTGTCAGACTATATATTGGACACACTATTATAATATAATTATATATATTCCAGAACATCATTCACATGCTTGGCTTACTGCACACTAGTAGAATGAGGTAGGTTGGTATCTAGTTGCTTGACTTGGTATTAGTTATAAATTAATTGTCAGAATATAATCCAAGCCCCAATCTTAATGTACATTTTTTAAAGATGTGTTTGTTGTGTGGTGTGTGGTGTGTGGTGGTGGTGGTGGTGGTGGTGGTGGTGGTGGTGTGTGTGTGTGTACTTGTACACACACCACATGCATGTAGATGCCCACACACATCAGAAGAGGGTATTTGATCACCAGGTACAGGAGTTACTGGCAGATGAGCTGCTATGTGGGTGCTAGGAACTGAATCTGAGTCCTTTGCAAGAGAAACTAGTGATCTTAACTGCTAAGCTGTCTCTTCAGCCCCAGTATGTATTTTAAGTGGTTTTGTATGATATGAGACCTCTCACTCTCAGCCTCTCTGGGAACCAGACATAGGAATCTGCATGTGAGCAGGCCTTCCAGGTGATGCTTGTGCATGGTAACTCTGATATCCACTGACCAGTGTGGCTTCTAGAAGAAAAGTGCTGCCAGTCTGCTTCCCCATCATAGATAATCAGCATTGTGCAATGACGACAGCAGAGACCTGAGTGGCTTGAACTGCATCCCTTCAATATGGGGTCAACATGACGGAATCTCCTGCACATAACACGTTCTCTAGCCAGTGTTCACACACAAAGCGCTGAGTCCTCTCTGGTAAGGACATCTTGGTGTCCTCTACTCTTCTCCGGTAAGCAAATGCTAAGCAACTCACTGCCTCGTGGTATACCCATTTAAATGTGTGCTTGGTGCTGAGGATAGGCAACAGGTAATATGTTTGCTGTGTTATGACATAATGAGCAAAAATTTGGCTTTGGAATAAAACGTTTTGCCTTCTGAATTTTTCTGTAGACTAAGTCTTGAATTGTGATCACGGTTTCAGGTGATGATTTGTCTCTAAGCAAATAAGAAAAGGGGACAAGGATGCAAGTCAAACCACGCAAAGCAAAATCAGAAAGCTGGAATAAAAACTGAGCCACTCTAGGGCAATACTGTGATCTTCAAACATTTTGAAGTTTCTTACTCAATGTCAGCTCTGTACCTCACAGACATGGGAAATGTCAACCTTGCTGATAAGAAAATTGAGGACCAAGAAGGTTAAGGAATTTGTTCAAGTACACGAAACTAGTAGAGAGGGTTCCAGATTCAAATGCAGAAAGGCAAGCTTTGTGCACCATTCTTCCCCCATGCCTTCCTGTTTCAGTGTGCACCGACTGCCTGGGTGCAGATCATGAGTATTGCTGTGAGCGGTAAGTCAGTGATTACAAATGTTTTCAAACAGCAATGAGGCATCGTCCCTCTTCTTTCCTTCCTTCTTTCTACCTTCTTTTCTGTGTGTGTGGTGTGTTTGTATACAGTGCATGCATGTGACTATGTGAGTGTGTGTGTGCATAGTGTGTGGTGTGTCTGTATAAGGTGCATGCATGGGACTAAGTGAGTGTGTGTGCATAGTGTGTGGTGTGTGTGCAGAGTGTGTGGTATGTTTGTATACGGTGTATGCATGTGACTACGTGAGTGTGTGTGCATAGTGTGTGGTGTGTTTGTATACGGTGCATGCATGTGACTATGTGTGTGTGTGTGCATAGTGTGTGGTGGGCTTGTATATGGTGCATGCATGTGACTGTGTGTGTGTGTGTGTGTGCATAGTGTGTGGTGGGCTTGTATACGGTGCATGCATGTGACTATGTGACTGTGTGTGCATAGTGTGTGGTGTGTTTGTATACGGTGCATGGATGGGACTATGTGAGTGTGTGTGGTTGTGAGCATGGAGGTCTAAGCTGGACGTCAGTAGTCTTCCTTTATCAATATCTGCCTTACTTCCTTGGCCAGGGTTTCTCATAGAACCAGAAGCTCACCCTTTTGTCTAGACTGGCTGGCTGCCAAGCTCTCAGGAACTGCTCGTCTCTGCCCCTGTTGGGATTAGAGGAGCATGAAAGCCATGCTGAGCTTTTCACATGGGCGCTGAGGTTCAAATTCAGGCCCTCATGCCTGCATAGTAAGCACTCTTATGCATTGATCAGTCTCTCCACACTGTTTTTACAACTAACTCTTCTGTGCTTTGTGGCCCTATTCATCTTAGAAACCGAATGGTGACAAGTGAGCTAATGTATGTAGAACAATTTTAAAGCCCTATACCATGATGCATATTGAGAACATTAAGGTATTTATTTATTTGATTATATATATATGTATGTATGTATGAATATCTTCACACACACCAGAGGAGAGAATCAGATCCCATTACTGATGTTTGTGAGCCAAGCCACCATGTGGGAGCTGAGAATTGAACTCAAGACCTCTGGAAGAGCAGTCACTGCTCTTAACCACTAACCCATCTCTCCAGCCCATTAAGGCAATTTATTAAAACCAATTTTATTCTGAGGATTTGGGCAGTTGGAAAATTGAGTACGCAATTGAGATACTTTGAAATAAGCAGTAACCCCCATAAGGATTGAGATACTATGGCATCGTTAAACAGCCATATGTAATTGAAGTAATCCAATTATAATGTCATCATTTCATAAACAAACCTAACAGTGTAGAAGGTGGGTGCTCCCCCTTAGGTATAAGGACAACGCCCTAAGCTCCACTCTGGGCTTCGGACCTCGCCTTGCCCACACTCAGTCTGGGTCTTCTTCCTGAAGAAGACATCAGAGGTTTGTCCCTTACGGCACCTCATACCTTCCATCTGCCTCTTTGGCCTTTCAAATAAAACATACTAAAATTCCAACTTACTATGTACCTAACAGACCCTCTCTGTGCTGCTGTCTACACTCAGATGACATTCAGACAATCCAGGGTGACGGCGACCCTCCTCTCAAATCCTAGGTTCAGTCTGCACCACCTAGCGTGTGCTAGCCTCGTCCTACCTCCAAGACAGGCCTCTGCCCCTTCCTGCCACCTCACTAGTTGACCTGCTCTTCCTCGGTGCCTGAGACATCTTCAGGCCTTTGGACTTCCACTCATTCCTTACTTTTCCTTTCCATCAGCTTTAGAACTCTGTCTCTGATCCTTAGGGTGGACCAGGTACAGATGTCCCCAGAGGTCTTATCTCCTCTACTGATTTTATCTGAGCAGAGAACATTCCTTCTTCACATCGTACTTGATAACCGTCACCAGCTGCTTCAACTCTGTGTCTTTAGAGACACACAGCTCGCTGACAGCAGGGACAGTAGCTTCTTCCTTGGCAAATAACAGATCTGTCAGTGTAAGGTCATAATGGCTGACAAACACACAGCATAATGCTGCATCAAATGTAACCTCTAATAAGATACAAAACATGGCTTCTCTACTCCCATGTTTATTGATGTTCAGTTAGTAAATGGCACATGGATTCTTTTTGTTTTATTTTGGTTTTGGGGGGGGACAGGGTCTCTCTACATAACAAGCTGCTGGCCTCAAACTCAGAGATCCACCTCCTCTGCCTACCAAGTGCTAGGATTAAAGGCATACATAGATTCTTAACCAGAGACCTAGGATCTGTAGCCTAGATTCATATTTGCACTCTCTCTCTCTCTCTCTCTCTCTCTCTCTCTCTCTCTCTCTCTCTCTCTCGTGTGTGTGTGTGTGTGTGTGTGTGTGTGTGAGCACGCCAGCACATATGGAAGCCAGAGTACAACCTTGGGTGTCATCCCTCAGAAGCTATTCATCTTGTTTCTTGAGAAATCTTCTCTCTCTAAAATGCTGCTCATTAAGTAGGGTAGGCTGGCGAGCAAACTCCAGGGATCTGCCTGTCTCTACCTCCCAGGCACTGGGTTTACAAATGTATGCCACTGTGCCTGACTTTTTCTCTGGATTCAAATTCAGCTCCTCTACTGACTAAGCCATCTCCCTAGCTTTCTGGTTGGACTTTTCATATTAGGTTTTCTATCACTAAGAGGAAAAAAATCAAGCCAGGTAGAGTGGTGCATGACTTTAATCCTAGCACTCAGAAGGCAGTGAGTTTGAGGCCAGGCTGGTCTACATAGCAAGTTCCAGGACAGCCAGGGCTGCACAGTGAGAGTGTCAGAGAGGGAGGGAAGGAGGGAGAGTGAGGAAGGGAGGCAGGGAAGGGGGAGAGAGGGACGAAGAAAACTGGTCCATATCTCTGCAGCTCCATCAGCGTATGTGCGGCAACCTCAACAGCATCACCTGTTTGCCTGTTTCATCCTCAGCCTGGATGTCTTTTTTTCCCCCTTGAGACAGGGTGGTCCAGTTTGGCTTGAAAATCATAACAAAACCACAATTGTCTGCCTCATCTGCCCCAGTGCTGAGATCAGAGCTTTATACCACATGGCTGGTGCCAGTATGCTACCTTAGGGAGGAGAGCAAGTCCCCCTCATCTAGTCCCCTTCCTAGCACGTCATACAGGACACCAGTCATTTTCTTAACTTTGCTGGTAGTGCATGACACACTATGTATTAATAATTAAGCTCTTTAAAAAGCACAGTGGCCAGGGCCACCAAAATGACTTAGTGGGTAAAGGTTGTTGGTCTCCACAAGCACACTGTGGCATGAGCTCCCAAACACCAAATAAACTGCACTACAAATAAACAAAGGTTAATAAACAAAGTGGTAATTTGAAAAAAATACAGCACACAAACTTCAAAACTCATGGTTTAAGTATTCATCCTTAGCCTGGAGGCTGGCATTCATTACGTAAACCACTTCCTGATGCAGAAACAATGCTTAGACCAAGAAAGCATTTAAAGCACATTTCATAAAATTTTATCCATATTCTGGCTCAAACTTTGTACATTTAGGGAAAAGCGAAAGTTGGGATGCTATAAATTTACTTATTATCTGAGTATTTTAAAAATAAAATCATCTGAAAAACTTTAGTAACCAACTGCTCTAGGGACACCCGCTTTCTGATTCAAGATGGTAAAGGGTCAGGTGAAGAATGTGAAAGTTTAGCCCAGCAGGGAAGTGAGCCTGTGTATGTGCACATGTATGTGTGGTGAGAGAGCACATGTGAAATCTGGAGAAGGCGCTGGCTCACACCGTATCTCCACCATCTTCTTTCTCTATCCAGGGAAAGTGGGCATCAGTGCTAGTGGTGGGCACATCCCTGGGGGCAACCCAGATCGAGGCTTTGCAAAGAGAGGAATGCGGGTAGAAAGTATGAGCTGGCAGGACCCAGGTGGCTATAAAGGCAGGCTAGAACAGGTGGACAGTTATGTGGACCAGTGTGTGATAAGTAGTTCCTTGCTATCATGTCATTCCTGATATTCCACATGTGCAGAGAAAGGACAGGAGAGATCTGAGAGATTCCGCAGTCAGACACTTGTGGCCAAGGAAAGCTTAACATTTATAGGGCACAAAAGACTGGCAAAGACCTCTCACATCTTTTGGAAGGCGAGGCCTTTCGAAGAGAGTGAGGACAACCTATGACGTCACTTGCTATTCCAGAGACGAGACATGAACATGAACAAGCCAGTTCTCATTTTCTAATAGCCCAACTTTCAAACAAATAGCAGGCTGCTTTGTTAGAAATCAGCCCCCGGAAGTGAGTTCTTAGACGTTTTTGATGATACCTCTCTATCTCTAACTATGAATGATGCAGATCTGAGCCTGCAATATCAGATGACAAGATACAGCACCAGCTTCAGCTCTTGCTAATTAAACGAATCAATTAGGAGGCTGTGGCTGCAACTGTGTGGCTGCTGTTTGCTGGTAGCCCCACAGGGAGGTCTTTCACGGCATTAAAATGCTGTCCTCCACAACTCCATCTGATATTATTAGAAATGGTTATTTCTATCTTGCTGTCATATTAGCAGCAAAAGCAAATTATGGAAATATGCAAACCAGGATGGTCCCAGTATGAGATCAGGTTGGGTTTTCAGCCTCCGAGGGAACAATTGCAGAAACTCCAAAGTTCCCCAAAGTTCCATAATGGAATGGATAAATCTCTCAGCCCAGCATCCATCTACAAGCTAGGTAAGGGTCACACATTTACATTCTTTCCCGCTAAGCTGATACGATTCAACTAGATGAATTATCATATTAAGTTTACCCTCCTGAGTTAAACTGATGGAGTTCAGAATTGTTTCTGATGGTTGTCATTAATTGCTGTTCTTCTTAAACCCTTACTTTGAAATCTAATTGTGCTGGTGTACCGAGGGTCATATTAATAGACTCCTTAATGGCAAATCTTTGTAAAACATGTTTTTTTTTAAACATGTTTATTTTACTGATGTTATCACTGAAGCTTTCAAGGCTAATAAGAAATAAAGTATATTTATTATCAATAAAAACTTAATTTAAAATGTACAATTTGACATTCGAATTAGCTTTGAGAACTTCAGTGTCATTTGGTTTCATTAAGATTTCTGGCTAAGCATCAAAGACAGAAACTTATAGTTCCTCAACCCCTTGGTGAATGCCAACACCATAGCTACAAAGAGGTTGCTGAGGAAATCAGTGTGGTGTTTTCAAGGTGGGAAGAGTTAGTCTCAGTGAAATATGCTTGCCTTATACTGCAATGCTTCAAAAATTACATAAAAACAATGATTAGAATTTAAATTAAAAAACGCAATGGTAACTCTCAAATTTTTAAATTTAAAAAAAATCGCTAATTGCTTAGCATAAGAAATTCTGGTTTAGCAAAACACTGCCTTTTCAGTGTCATTCTTAGCTTACACTGTCTAGTGTAAAGACTCACAGCTAAACCAAAACTGTTGAACCCAAGTAAACTGCTACCTGTGATAGGCACTTTTACCCTAAGAATAATTCTGGGACATTAGCTTAGTAAGTAAACTAAGTGTAGTAAGTAGGTGTTTGGACAATTTGTGTTCCCTGCCTGACAAATTAACTGTCAGCATGACAGGAAAGGAAGTCTGAGTAGTGATTAGGCCTAATTAAAGGAGGTCCTGAAGGGGCTTCAAGGATCAACTTCCTGAGAACATACATTCTCTCTCTCTCTCTGTCTCTCTCATTCATTCATTTTCATTCTCTCTCACCTCTACCCTGTGAAGACAGAGCAAAAAAACCCCAAAACCAAAAAAACAAACAAACAAACAAAACCAGCCATCAACTTCTGCAGAGTTCCCTGGGTTATGCAGTTCAGAGTTGTTCTGAATGTACTATGACGTTTACCAACTTGACTTTAAGACAGGTGAGACCTGGTTTTGATCCAGGATCTACCAGTTAGTTTTCACCAGGTGGTTATTTAATGCCTCTGTGATTACTTAGTTCTGAAACTTCAGGTTAAAACTGGCTGTTGCACAAGACTTTAGTCTGCTGCATTTATCAGCTCCGCTCTCCCAGGTTCTGCTGCCTACAGAGCAGTGCAAGAGGCACACGAACCAGGGACCCAAGAACAACGGGGTGGAGACCAGGGAGGCTTTGCCTGTGCCGAATAAAATCACAACTACTAGACTGCTTGCCAGTTGCTTATGATTATAATCCCTGGCTTCCAGAAAAAGGAACTTTAGATAAAGAAGTATGGGACAGTCTGAAAGAATATTAAAACACATATAAACAAGGGGAAAATCCCCACTCAATTTTGGGTAGGTCACTTGAGCATTAATTTAGACTATTATCAAAATACTTGTGGAAGATAAGGAGAATATTAATCATGAGGAAGAGACAGATAATTCCTTGACTGAATATAAACTGGATGATCAAACCTTAAAATTGGTAAAAGAAGAAAAAAATGATTTTCCCTGTTCAGGAGAAATTGAAAGTAACAAAAACCAAAAAACAAAAAAAACCAATGCCACCTGTAACCATGCCAGAGATGACTGCCTCAGCTCCTTCACTGGAACCTCCTTTAAATGTTTATCCTATCCATTGTCTGGAGATCACCGTTAAGGATGGGGTAAGGAATTTGATAAGGATTTAGGAGAACCTAAGAAAATGTCAACATTACAACCTAAGCAAGGTGGGGCATGGCAGGGAATTCTCAATCCCTCTCCAACCTCATGAGCTGTGCCCTAGTATTTCCAATGCACTAACCAATCTATGTAAAACTCTAGAAGTAAAGACAGTGATGGACACTCCTTGCATATTACCTCAGAAGGCAAGAAAAGAACTATGGCTGTTTGAATCCAGAGTAAAAGAAGCATTTGTGTGTCAGGTGGATCCTTCAGCACCTTTAAACTTATCTTCTCCACCGAATTCTCTCCTGCAGATATTAGCACAGAGGATGAACCTTTGGAATGGATTTATCTACACCATTAGGGCTATAAAATACTAACCTTACTCTTCTTGCTCAACTACTAAATCAGGTAGAACCTGATGTCAACAATCACATGGATTTGATCCTTGCTGAATTATATTACTCCTAACTAACAACCAGCTTTTAAGAGCGTTACTATGAAAATTTTCAAATTTCATTTGCAGATTACTACAGAAGGATGGGAAATCATGGGAATGATCCAGCTGGTGAGCTATGGAATTTCATCATATGAACTGAATTTGTGATTATAAAAATTGTCCAACATTCCACAAGCAGATACTTATTTTAAGGATGGTTCATCTAAGGGCATATGGGTGATTCAGATAGTCATCTATCAATACTTCCTTTTCCTCAGCTCAATAGGTGAGCAGGCTGTCCTAATTTATCTATTACAGTTAATTCATTAAGCCATTAGTCCTCATTTCAGATTCTGCTTGTGTTGTAGGATTATTTCCAGCAACAGACTCATACTTGTGCACACTCTAACCTTCATGGTTTTATTGCACACACAAAAAAATCTGTCATTGCAGATGTATCCACTAAAACATTATGGATTCCTCTCCAGCTCCTGCAGCCCCAAGCCATCAAGGACAATGGCAGAAGATGAGAAAACAGTAAGAGTCACCAAAAAGAAAGCAAATCCCCAGCTAACAGGCAAAAGGAGATACTAACCATATCATCAGACGCAGTCTGCCCACCTGTGGGCAAGTTAAGGCCCTGTGCACTAGGGAGAAGTTATTCTACTGGAGACTCTATGCTTATGGGTGCACCGTGGGACCCTAACAGAATCATTCATTCATCTGAAGAAGGGACTGCATTTAATTTTCCTTGGGGTTTGAATCACTTCCCATTTGCATAGGATACCTTAACACTTGTGTTCCTACTAAAGGAAATATGGGCTTATGTTCTATAAGACACTAGAACTACTAATCATACGGGTCTCCCTTCAAGCTCTTCTCTAGATTTTTCTGATCAGTATAATAATGTAACCCATAGTACTGGGCATGGTTTGGATGCCTGTTCTTGGTAGCAGAGTATTACACACAATTCTAATTCTATTCATTCTAATATTATTCTAATTTTATTTCCATTAGACATAATGGAGTTCTATTCTAATTCTAATTCTGTTGTTCCAATATTATTCATTATGTTTATAATTTGCTTGCTCATAGGATGTTCATGCATCAAATGACAATTAGATTTATCTACATCTCAAGTTGAAACCATTCCTGATATCCTGCTGTTAAAAAATAAAAAGGGGGAAATATAAGTACATGGTCCAAGAATGGAGTTATGTGAGAGACATGAAGATATGCTGAACCATTTTCTGAGAGCTTATGAGAAAACTCCAAGAAAACAAGAGTCCTGTGACCTCAGTTTCTTCAAACATGCAGAATTGTTCTTGGATTATGTTTCCGTGCCCCTCCCATGTGTAGAGGACAGGAGAGCATTTACTTCAGATTATTCATTGCAACTGGCTACTGTCTGAGACTTTAGTCCACCTCATTCATTGACTCCAGTCTCCCAGTTCCCACCAACCCCAGAGCGGTAAACATGGTATAAACTGCATCTCGGGAGCAGAATAGTCAAGTACAGCAGGCACTGAAGGTAAAATATACACCACGTGCACACCCAGTGCACACCCAGGCCAACACACAGGGAGATGCTCACACGTGCACACCCAG
>CAJQZJ010032066.1:7660722-7671012 GCA_907164525.1 Lophiomys imhausi | reverse complement strand
CAGAGCTACTTACAACCAGAGTCCCACATACAGAGCTACTTACAACCAGAGAGTCCCACATACAGAGCTGTTTACAACCAGATAGTCCCACATACAGCAGTGGGGGCCTAAGAAAGCGAAATCAACACTATGACAAGACATCTGTATGATATGTGCAGTACAGGCTTATGGGGACCTCTAAGACACGGAATCCATTCAGTGTCTATCAGTGAATAGATAAAGACAATGTATATATTAACACTGATGTGCACATACAAACATACTAATAGAATACTATCTGCTAAACAGGCACTTCAGCTGCTTGTCCTGGAGATGAATAAAAAAATAAATAAATACAAAAGAAAAGGAAAAGACATGACTGCTCCTAGGTAAGGTGGATGAGAAAGTTTGTTATAGATATGCGGGAGAGCACAGCCAGAGGCAGACACATCTGGGAGAGTCCAGAATGGTCAGCACCCAGAACCATGTGGGAAGAGGGGAAGGGGAAGGTAGAACGGGGAACCAAGCACAGCAGCCAGGAGGCCAAGGGTCAGAAGGAGTAAAAGGAGAGGCAGGTAACCAGAATGATTGGATTTTGTAGGGAAGAGCCTCTTGGGGAAGGGCAGCCAGCCCCTGGGCTGGAGGGTTCAGAGTAGAGGGCAGGGTATGCCAGCCATACCCTGTAACAGGCAGGGACAGGAATCCTGGGAGGTCAGGTCTGCTTTGATATGTTAAATAGTCACTGTAATGGGAGTTAGATCAATATAAATTAGATTCATTGAATATCTAGGGGCTTCTGAAACAGGCTTTTAAAAGGTGGCATGAAGATCAGTCTGTTTTCTGTCAGTACTTGGCATGGGAGCATATGGACTAAAAACAAGGGTTAAGGCTTAGCATTGTTTCCAGCTGCTGATAGCCATACAAAGTGGGTGGAGCCCAGATTAGGCTGAAGCCAGGTAAAACCATGAGAGACCCTACTTAAGGACAGAGTGGGTAGAGCCCAAGAGTTCCCACACTAGAGAGGAGATGCCAATCGGCTTGTACCATCTGGTGGAGCCAATGCTGGTGGACTGAAAAGCTGATCTCAAACAGCTTTTGAAAAAACATGGCCAGCTCTCCCTGAGGCAGAAAGAAGCTGGTGAGCAGAGAAGGCCTTAGCAAAAGGCCAAGGAACAAAACCCTGTGGCACAGCATTGCCCTGAGGGGTCCAGCCAGTTAAAACAGCAGCCTGAATAGAACTGCAGCCAGCCACAATAACAGCAGCAAAGCGGCTGGGTGCCTAATACAAACTGACCAAGTTGGTCTATGGATAGCTGACGCTCCAGAGAGAAGAAAGCCTCAAGCCTCATTTAGAGTGAAGCTGCCATAGCCATGCAATAGCCAATTTACCATGAAGGACCTACATCTGAGATGTTCCTGAGGGAAGACTGTTGACCAAGTGCTATAAAGGATGGATCTACTCCTGAGGTGTTCCTGATGACCGAGGACCTGCCCAGAGACTGTCTCCTTCAAAAGGTTAGGGGTAGTTGTTAGATAATAGGAGTTTATAGTTATTAATAGGGTTAGTTGTTAGATAATAGGAGTTATAGTTATTAACAGGGTTAGTTGTTAAATAACAGGCATTTATAGTTATTAATAGGGTTAGTTGTTAGGTAACAGGGGTTTGTAGTTATTAATAGGGTTAGTTGTTAGGTAATAGGGGTTTATAGTTATTAATAGGGTTAGTTGTTAGGTAATAGGGGTTTATAGTTTTAACAGGGTTAGTTGTTAGATAGCAGACATTTATAGTTATTAATAGGGTTAGTTGTCAGGTAATAGGGGTTTATAGTTATTAGGGCTAGTTGTATACTTATTTTTAGGTAATAAGTGTTTATATTTGCTATAAGTGCCAATAGTTATTAATAAATATATTTGCTATTAAAAGTTTTAACTTCAAGGCACCTAGAAGTCAGCTGCTTGTCCTGGATTTGAAACTTACACTATTCAGCCTTCAAAATGATGGAAATCCTGTCATGGGTAATGATACAGAAAAATTTGAAGTTCAGCATAGTAAGGGAAGTAAGCCAGTCACAAAAAAGATAGACACAACGCATGGCTTCATTCACATGAAGAATATTAAAAAGCTGAACTCCTAGAAGTAGTGAATTGACAGATAGAGAGTGACTAGTCAAAGCATGAAAAATTTTAGCTCAGTAGCTTAGCTTCAAGAAACTCATAATATACCAACTAATGCATTGTATCAATGAACCCACACACCTACGGTCACTTAATTTTTGACAAAAAAGCCAAAACCATACAATGGAAGAAGGACAGCATCTTCAACAAATGGTGCTGGTCCAACTGGATGTCAACATGTAAAAGAATGAAATTAGACCCATACATATCACCTAGCACAAAACTTAAAGTCCAAGTGGATCAAAGACCTTAACATAAGGCCTGATACACTAAATCTACCAGAAGAGAAAGTGGGGGAAACCCTAGAACTCATCGGCACAGGTGACAACTTCCTAAACGGAACACCAACAGCTCAGGATCTAAGGCCAACAATCAATAAATGGGACCTCATGAAACTGAAAAGCTTCTGTAAGGCAAAAGACACTGTTATTCTAATAAAATGGCAGCCTACAGATTGGGAAACGATCTTCACCAACCCCACATCTGACAGAGGGCTAATATCCAAAATTTACAAAGAACTCAAGAAATTAAATGCCAAGAGACCAAATAATCCAATCAAAAAATGGGGGACAGAGCTAAATAGAGAATTCACAAAGGAGGAATCCCTAATGGTTGAGAGACACTTGAAGAAATGCTCAACATCCTTAATCATCAGAGAAATGCAACTCAAGACGACTCTGAGATTCCATCTCACACCTGTCAGAAGGGCAAAGATCAAAAGCTCAAATGACAGCACATGGTGGCGAGGGTGTAGAGAAAGGGGAACACTCCTCTACTGCTGGTGAGAGTGCAGGCTTGTGCAACCACTATGGAGGTCAGTCTGGCGATATCTTAGAAAACTTGGAATAGCTCTGCCTCGGGACCCAGGCATACCACGTCTGGGTATACATTCAAAAGATTGCTAAGAGAGATAGATGTTAAGTGTCCCTATCACAATAGATAGGAAAAGTGAGGTAATACATATCTTAAGTAGGTTGGTTTAGACATTTGATAATGTGTACGCAGATCTGAAACATTTATAACTGACAATTTACCATGTATAAACGAAATCATTTTGTGTTTATGTGTACATGTTTCTATGACACGTGTGCATGTGTGTGGAGGTCAGAAGATGCTAATCGCATTTCCCAATAGTTCTCTATCTTAATTTTTGAGATGGTCCCCCGCTGACCTGGGGCTCACTAATTCATCTATAGTGGCTGACAGCGATCCTCCCGTCTCTGTCTCCTTGGCACTGGAATTATATATGTGCCGCTAGAGTGCCTTTTACCATTGGTGCTGGAGGTCGAACTTACTCTCATGCTTCCACAGCAGTGCAGTGAGCCCCTTCCTAGAAAAAAGTCACTAAAAACATTAGGCAGAAGGGTTACAAAAGGAAGTGAAAGAAAAATTTCTGTGCTGATGGAAAAGTTTATATAAATTTCAGATTAGGAGCAAGCATGGGAAGTTGAAGGAAGGGTAGGTAGTTCAGTGTGGCTAGAAATAGGTATAGTTGAATGATAAAAGTATGTGTGGCGGAAGTTTTGATTTCTCTGGAAACACAGTTGTGTTGAATAAATGTGTTTTTTGTTTTGGTCTCAAGTATGGGATGTGGGGTTGCTTTGTCCACCACTGAAAAACAGACTCATGAGAGGGGCATGAAAAACATCCTGATGGAAGAGTGTTTTGCCAGCCGGAAACTGTCACGTGGCAAACATGTTTTTTGCTGGAAAACATCCTTCAATGGACAGACTCCTTGGAGAGCACATGATCTTGGTCAAGAGGAAGTACCTCATGTGGAGGGTATGAGGTTGGCCAATTGGAAAGCATCCTTGTGCAGATCTTCAGGGGGTATAAATGGAGGCCCCAGAAACTCGGAGGGGCTTTTTGCTTGGCATCACTTCTCATCACTGCTTTGCTTCTAAATAATCCAGACAACATTTTGCTGAAACTTTTTGTTCCCAAGACTTGCTGATGATCATGCTCAGGATGGGCTGAAGACTGCAGCCCCAAGCGGGGGTACGGCAACTTCCATCACTGTTGCTGACGATACTGGAGTCAGGTAGCTACTGCTTCTGATTGCTATGTTCCTTGTGCTGCTGATACCTCATCTGGTGTATGGCTGGTCTGCTGGAATCCTGATGAAGTACCCCAAGGACCTACAACTAAAGAGGTCTACATCTTCTGCCTCTATTAATATCCTTTCTCCATACCTCAGGTGGTGGGTTGGAAGGTGGATAGAGATATTAGTATGAAAATTAATAAATAGTTTAAAAGTATACCTTCAGAAAGTGGCAAGACAGGGAACTGGGAAACACTTAGAGAGCAGGGTATGGCTCGTAAGTACAATGTTCTGTTGTTGTGGTAGGGAATCCCTGTGCATTCAGGCAACTGCTCTCTCCCTGAGACACAGTCTCAGCTCTATAAACCTTTTATCCTTTTTACACAGCCCTGCTTTAGAATGACTAATGGTCTGCTGTTGAGGGTATACAGGAATGGAGAGGGACCAAGCTAGAGGATCAATTGCAACAACACAAGAAGTGTCTTTGATTTGCAAGTTTGAAAGATGATCTTCATTCACTGGAGGCAAGGGAACTAAAGAAGAGGAAATGAAAGGGTAACATGCTCCTTCTGTATGGGATAGAGCACCTCTAACAGGCTAATATATGATCATTCCTAAGACAGAGAGGTCTACATGGACTGGGAGCACAGACCTCGTCTTTCCCCTTAATGCCAACAACATAAAACACAATGGTGTAGACATGGACACAATGTCAGTCCTCTGTGAGAATGTTTTGGGTGTTCCGGGCTGTGAAAGACAAAAGTAAGCAACATCGCCCTGAATCACAGGTTGTTCTAAAATAGAAGTTTGGCTGCTAAACTTAGAAGAACAGTCATCAAAAAAAATTCAGAAAGGAGTGATGGGAACAATGGAGAGGGAGAGTAAGTGGTATCATCATGCTGGCTTTCATATGCTACGGGTACAGGGCAGTGAGCAAGGGTGCACCCTGTTATCACTAGGGGAGGATTTTCCTAGCTGCCTGGGAAATTTTCTTTCCTACTAGTCTGTGTCAGAAAGAGCCATAGGAAAAATGTCACTTTCAAATGTCAAAAATAGACAACAAAGAAACTAATTTCAAGTAAAAATGAACAGAAAAGTGTTATGCTCAAGATCAATATAAACTTGAAGAGAAGAAAAATAACCCCATAAAAATGATACCAAGACAAAAAATGCCAGATGAAAATTATAATTCAAAAATAAAAGATATTATCTCCTAAAAAGGAGAGCAAACTCAAGAAATACTTTAAAATACAAGAAATAGTTATTTCAGAAATTTCAGAAATGCAGGCCAAACCAAAGCAAACAAAAAACAAAATCATGAGCAAACAAGCATACCACTACAGCCTTCAGACACACGGTGAGGTCATCTACAGTTTGCATCTTCCCACATCTTAGATTCATTCTGTCTACATTTTCTTAATCAACACTCTGAGGAGGGGTTGAATCCCGTACCCTAAAGGCCTCCTTGGCTGGTCTCAGGGCCACCTTAGACTCTTGGGTTTTCTCCCACTTCTCTGGAGCTTTCTTGGTGTCTGTCACCTGCTGGCTTTACCTCTACACATTTATCCACAATCTTACCCCATGGGATTCCTTCCAGATCCATGCTTCTCCCTTTCACACCGTACTTCCCACTTTAAAATTTAACTTTATGGTTAAATGGTGTGAGATGGTTCATTGGATAAATACTTCACACCTGATGACTTGCGTTTGGTCACTAGGATGTAAAAGCAGAAAACTGACTCCCAAAAATTGTCCCTGACCTCCACATATACACCATGGCACATGCATATACAACAAATACATGCATGTAATAATTTTTTAATTTAACTTTGAGAGTAGGACCTATGCACAAAGGCTGCATTCCACATATAGCCTAAAACCCAATGTCTTCTGATGGTTGTATGTGATTACAAAACCACCATGATCAACACACAGAAGACCTCTACCACCTCCCAGAGAACATTCCAGCCTCCTTCTTGAACTAGCCAGGAAAGTGCACAGACAAGAGCTGGGGCTTCTTCCCTTTGCAGTTCTTCTTTAGAAATCAAGGTCTTCAGCCTGTCTTGATCATGGAGTCTAAGATAAAGGTCCTATTTTTCCTTTCCCTTTTTCTTTCTTTCTTTTTTTTTTTAACAACAGTTAACTCTCTAGGCCAGGCTGCCCTTGAATTCAGACATCCCCCTGCCTTAGCCTGTCAGTGCTGGGACTGTAGGCATGAGCACCACACTCAGCCCACTTTATGCTTTGCATGTGACAAATTTCTGTTTTCAGCTCCAATCCAGGACACAGGATCAATTATTCATGTGATAGTAACCCTTACATATCTAAAGCAGCTCTCAAATATGTTGAGTCCAGACAGAATTCTTGATCTGCCTTCAATAGCCCTGGTCCTCCGTAGCTATCCTATGTCTATGTAAGAAGAACCAACATTCAGCACTCATCCTTACCTCTTTGATTTCCTTCGCACCCAGTGAGCAATGCATCTGCCAACCTCTGCTGCCCCACCCCGAACACCCACCAAGTCACATCATTTGTCTCTACTGCTCCCATCTTGTCTAATTCAGGCTTCAGCCACTTTTGTCTATAATGGGCCATGGAGTTAACGTGACATGTGCTGAGAAAGCACAAGGTGCCCTGAGACAACGGGTAATCATTATCTGTCAGTTAAACAAAAATAAATTTAGATATTAAAAAACCAGTGCAGTTGGGCGGTGGTGGTGCACACCCTTAATTCCAGCACTCAGGAGGCAGAAGCAGGTGGATCTCTGTGAGTTTGAGGCCAGCCTGGTCTACAAATGAGTTTCAGGACGGCCAGGGCTGTTATACAGAGAAACCGTGTCTCAAAAAACAAAACAAAACAAAACAAAATAAAAACCAGCTTGCTATAGTTTATTATCAAACCCTAGCTGTTGTCAATGACTTTGCCTTGGGGCAGGTTTGTGTGTAAATGTCCTGGGCCACACCAGACGCTCCTTCCATCTGGGAAAGGGACATGGATTCACCGTCATCCTGCATCTCCTTCCCGACAAGGGCTCAACTCATTCTTAGGCCAACACAAGGAGGTATATGCTAAGCAACGTAGAAATGAACTTAGCCTGAGGTTTTCACATTAAGCACACTAATTATACCAATGAGTATATAACCAGAGATAAAAAAGTATTAACATGTTCCCTTGTCTTTGCATGCAGGTCATAACTACACAGAAGATGACTGTAGTTTTTTTTTTTTTCTTTCTTTCTACCTTACTGCCACAATCTGCAGAGAAGGAAGTGGAAACCAAAGCTGACTTATCTCAGCCATAAGGAATGACATCAAGGAAAACAAAGGAGATGAATTTCACCCAAAACTGGAGCTTATTCTACCTTTCCTAAAAGAATACAAACTTTTCCTATACAGAGAAAAACAAATGCTTTTTAAAAATCTAAAATCCAAAATAAACCAAAGTCTTTAATGCCTAAATCCATTAGATACCAGGCAAAGCAATCCAACCTGCCTGAGAAGCCAGCAAAACTAGTAAGACATTCCTATGACATACACACCTGCCTGCTTCAACTACCTCCTTTTGTTCAAAATGGTACCTCAAAGCCAGTAAAACTTTCCTTCTTATATTGAGTCTATTCTAACATCTACACTTTTCATTTTTTAAAATGAAAATTCTAAAAGATTCTGCTCATAAAACAGCTTCAACAAATACAAAATTAGCAAAGCTACCTACTCAGGAAAAACATCAGAGGTGATTTTGCCTTTATAAGTAATGCTGAGGGAGGATGGTCATGAGGATGGCAAGAACAGTGGTCATTTTCTTTGCCCCGACACTGATGTGCAGTTTGACAGTATCTTTGTAAGGCTGCAGGCTTGTCTTAATAGTCTCTAATGCAGCTAACTCTTTGTTCCTCATCTACACAGGGGTTGCCTAGACGCTTCAAAATTCTCTTCCTCTCTCAGACACTAAAATGTAAATTTCTACTTAACGCTGAAGGAAAAGATCTGTGCACGTGTAGAGGAAGGTTCAGAAAGCTATTTTCCTGTCCGGTTAAATCAACGAGCATCTCTCCAAATTATAAAACCCGTTACTACAACCCGGCTCCTGGGACTGCTGTCCAAAGGCAGGTAGCCCTGCTTCAGAGTTAATGCCTTAAATTACAGTCATACATACATCCCAGCTGTTAAACTGTGATTAAATTTTTTGAAACATAGTGAAAGCAGTTATTTCTGTTCTGCTGGGGAGCTTTTTCCTAAGATGTGTAACCGTAATTGATGTTTTCAGGAAAGTGAAAAGGAGATGGTTAATAATTACTCTTTCATTTCCTACTTCTTTAGAAAAAAACACTAACCCTTTCTTATTCTGTTATATATTTCAATATCTGACACAACTAAATACACAGGTTCATATTACATTTGCTGACTCTGGAGTAATCACATGCACACAATACAAAATAACAGCTAATTACTTCTAAAAGGGTTGGGATAAGGAGAAACATCTTAAAAACTGGGAAAACATTTATTTTAAGGCTGAAAACATGTTATGAAGCAGTTTTTCTTTGAATGTGCATGTGCTTACAAATATAAGCAAAACTGTGAGCCCTGTCATTTAACTTTCCAATTAAAAAATTTAATTTTAGGGACTGGGAATATAGCTCAGTGATAGTGTTCAGCACCCAACATGCACATACATTCATACACACACACAGGCACATATACACACACACTTCAGCATGAATACACAGAAACTAGGATTGAAACTAAAGTTTATTTTCAGATCTTATGAGGGACATTTTAATCCAAAATATTGACCAAAAAAAAAAAAACATTTATTTTCACCTTTCTAAAGTGGAAAATCCTTTAAAAATTTTTTCAGTTAAAAATGGGGTTGCAGTTAAGTTTCAAAAACTAACTTAATTTCTGTATGGATGTATACTTGTAGATATACTGTACACACAACCTATAGCATGACTGGTCTTCCTTCATATTCTGGGCTTGGATAAAATTCTACATTACCTTGGCTCACTAAGCACTTTAAGTTAGCATGCTATATAATCTAATCAATTCACAAGTAATCCAGTTAATCTGGGATTCTGCAGTAAACATCTCGAGGTTTATGTGATGCTCTTCCAAATGCATCTGTTGTAACATGAAAATTAGTTTTACTTGACTGGGTATCAGTGACATAATCAACACAGAATTCAGGAATCTGTTCTTTACAACTACTTATAATAAATTTACTTTCTCTTGAAAATACTTAAGCGAGAATAAGAAAAGGAAAAGCCAGTCTTCAAAAGTACATGGGGAATAGCTAGCCATCACACGGTGCAGAATGCTTAGACCTCAGCTGGATCTTGAGATACTTTCAATAGTGTTTAGCTACTCTTCAGCCTGAAGACAACCTGCTGTGAGCAGGTGGGTAGAAGAAATGCCACACAAAGAAGCAAGCCAGGAGCAGTCAGCTGGCTCTGCCTGAGAATGTCTGACAATGTGACTACACAAAATGAAAATCTAGTCTGTGAAATGTTAACAAGAAACACAATGAATCTTGCAGACAAATTATAAGAAATGGAAAACTTCCTGAGTCACTCAAAGTAAAATTGAAGAGCCTCTTTCAAGGTTACAAAAGAATTACTTCACAGAAAGGGAACACAGGCATAGCAGTAACACTGATAATGACAATAAAAAGTTCTGCTAGTCCAGAATGTTCCACTCGGCAGAGGCTCTAGCATGCATGAAGCAGACAGAGAGCTGGCTTTTTTGTTTTTTGTTTTTTTTTTTTTTTTTACCATTTCAGTTAAGTGCAAGGAATCATTCTGTCTTGGAAGATACTTAGAGTAGGAAAACCTCAGAGTTTTGTTAAGCTTCTTAAAATTAGAAAAATCTATTAAGGTTTTTTCCTAATGGGGAAAGAGAGGTCCATCTTTTGCTTTAAAATGAACTCAACTCATTTAGTCTTCATTAATTCTGTTAATCCAATTAATTTGTGTGTACATGCAGGAGGTGGGGTGGCATTACACACTCACAGGTTACACCTGTGCATGCATGTTCACATATGCATGTCTGTGTGTAGGGCCAGTGACCAGCCTCGCTGTCATTCCTCAGGTGCCCTT
>CAJQZJ010032066.1:7645703-7660712 GCA_907164525.1 Lophiomys imhausi | reverse complement strand
CATTCCTCAGGTGCCCTTGGTCTTGTGTAGGGCCAGTGACCAGCCTCACTGTTATTCCTCAGGTGCGCTTGGTCTTGTTTTGTGAGACAGAGCTTCTAACTGACCTGGAGCTTGTCTATTGGGCTAGGCTGGCTGGCTAGCAAGTGCAAGGAATCCTCCTGCCTCTGACTCTCCAGTGCTAGGATAGCAAGCATGCTCTTCCATGAATGGCTTTTTCCATGACTGCTGGGAACACAACTTAGGTCGTCAGCTCGCAATGCAAGCACTTTGCCAACCCCTTAATCCAAATAATTTTTAAATGATAAATATCAAACCCATGGTTAACACATTGAGGGCACACTGAAAACAAAACAAAACAAAACAAAAGACCTTCTAGGATTTTTTTTTTTTTTTCTGAGACAGAGTTTCTCTGTATATCTACCCTGGCTGTCCTGGAACTCGTTTTGTAGACCAGGCTGGCCTTGAACTCACAGAGATCTGCCTGCCTCTGCCTCCTGAGTGCTGGGATCAAAGGTGTGTGCCACCATGCCTAGCTCCCTGTATGATTTTTATCTGAAACACTCTCATTTATAAAGGGTTTGACAGACAAACTGTCTCAACCAATAGCCAGACTAGCCACATGGGGCTTCTCCAGATGACTGAGAAATTAAATTTTCAATTTTATTGTCATTTTAAAACTGTAGGGGCTGAAATAAACAGTAAAAAAAACCAAAAAACAAAAAACAAAAAAAATTGTAGGGGCTGGAGAGACCGGTCAGTGGCTAAGAACAATTGCTGTTCCTGCAGAGGACCCAGGTTCAGTTCCCAGGCCTATGTGGCAGCTCACTACAGTAACTCCAGTTCCAGGGGAATGTAAGGCTTCTTCCGGCCTCCGTGTGCATCAGGCATGCACCTGGCACACAGTGTTAGAGAGACTGCTCACTGGCTCTGCGCCGTCAACAGTGACTAGGGTTCTTTCCAAGCATGTGATCCTCAAGCCAGAAAAAAAAAAAAGACCATGGCAGCAGCAGGTGGCTATGGCCCAGTCCAGGTCTCTACGCAATGAGAGGGAGGCCATGATGTGTACAAGCCTCTGACAAAGAGCAGAGGGACAGCTGGGTGCAGACCGTTGCTGCTCTATGTCCTACGTCCATCAGTAGGAGGTACTGCTGGCCTAAAACAGCGCAGGTGGTGCCCAGAGCAAATAGCAGCAAACAATGCTTACACGAGCAAGGAGTATCATTGGGTGGGTCCTCTAAGCCCTTGTTGCCTTTGCTGTCACGGGAATCATGTGGTCAATATCTACAGAGCTCTACCTGCCTTGTTGTCTTACAGTGTGGATTGTATCAATATGGGTGGTAAAAACCCAACCCCATCAAACATCCAAGAAGGGTGTCTTGGGAACATGGTTATTGAGAAGAAGGTTTGGGAGAAAGGAAATCTAAATCTTAAGATGAAAGTACAGCTAAGGCAGACTTGCTTGAGGAATTCTGGAACCCAAGAAGACTGCATATCCACCTACTGGCCTGCCCTCTGTCCATGTGGCCATTCAGTCCTCACATGTGCCAGGAGCTTGCCAAGACAACAGGTTCAAAGTCAACCCAGAGCAGTATCTTCAGACCAACTGTAGGAAGGTGTTCACCATGAAACTCTTTAGCAAAGTGACCACACACAGTAAACACAATTGGCTGTTAAAGGAACAGTGAGTAATAGTGTGCTCATGAAGTTTACCAGTGACATCACATCTCTACTGGAAACTCTCAAACCCCATTGGCCTGAGGCCAGAGCAGAGTCCATGATAAGAAGTAAGAAGGCTGTGTAGTGTTTGGCTCCTCCCTCACTGCTCCCTCCTTTCAGCTTTCTAGTGAAGAAGCTCCTAAACTGTGGCTTCCAGGTCAACGTCCTGAGCATCACTTAGGAACCTTCTAGAAATGTGGATGAAGTCTAGACCTACAAATCAGTCAAGTTTGCAGATGTAACCATAGCCTGAGTTTAACAAGCCATCCAGATGACTCTTCCCTACACTGTGGTTTGAAAGCAACACTACTTTAAAGCATGAATGACAGCAAAATGTGACTTGGGCAACTCTTCAAGGAAAACATCCAGAAGCAGAGCATTGTGGGGTCACACAATTGGTTCAAGATCCTGCATGGGGAAGCCTTACAGCAAGATCTTGTGGGTTTAAATCCCTACTCTACATCCTATTAGCAGGATGACCTTAAGCAAGCCACATACTTTCTCTGACTCTCAGGGGTCTTCTCGATAAAAAGAAGTGATGAGACCATCTGCTGTGCAGAGTTAAACATTGTGAAGACTAAAACATTTACTCCATGCATTAATCTTCTAATAGTACATATGGCAGCATGAACACTGTGCATGCCTCAGGCTGATGATCACTTGTCACGCACGCTTATTCCATCATGCGGGACCATGTGGTAGTTTATCAAGTCAGCTGTGGGATCCAAGTCCACAGAAAGTACATAAGAAATCACTACTGTCCATAAGGAAAACATGCCTTATCTGGATTTTAGGCAACTGATATTTTTGTAATGCAGCATTTACCTTTCTAAGAGAGTTTATATCCAGGTACAGTACTTGATTGGTCCCACAATTTCAACAAGTCTATGGTATACCTCAGTGGGTTCATATATTTCAGGTATGTGGATACTCTTGTAGCAAAGGACTTACAAAATGAAAAATAAAATAGTACTGAACAACATAAAGGGAAAATGGATTTTCTAGAGAAAATGGTGCTGGTGATTATTCTAAATACATGCCTAGCTGAGAATTCTACGTGTCAAATAGCCACCACGAGAAGAAAACAGGGAGGATGCTGAAAATTCCATGAGAAAACTTGAATAGAGCTTTTTATGTCTTCTCACACTGAGGTCACACTATGCACCTAAATACATAACAACCAAACCTTACGATGACCCAAACCACAAAGAGTATGCTACTGACCATTGTTTTTGAAGACAAATAGCAAATGCATTTATTATTCATTCCTTTGTGGTTGTTTGCTTGCTTGTTTAGACAGGGTTGCATGTATCTCAGGCTGGTCTCCAACTCTTCACAGCTAAAGAGGACCTTGACCTTCTGATCTTCTCCCTTCCATCTCCCAAGTGCCAGAGTTATAGGACTGTACCACCATACTTGGTCTTATGCAATGCTAAGGATGAAATTCAGGGTGTTGTCCACACTAGACAAGCATTCTGCCACTGAACCACATCCCTAAATCCAGCAAATGGATTTAAGTGGTATGAAACAAAGTGTGTAGTGATGTCTTTAAAGGGTATCAAAGAGTTTCATCTCTAATTTATTTATAAAGGTAAAAAATAAAATGAGGCAAAGAGTTAGGATACAGAAGGAAAAAAGTATATAGGGAGAAGTCAAAACATAGGTTCAGTACTGAGAGTTCGAGTCTTCTTAGAACCACAGAGATAACACACCAATTGAGCCTAGTTTGGAAACTATTCAGTCATCAGATATCTACTACAGAGTCCGAGTCCTCTGACCCACAGTCTCTATTAATAGAGACAGGTATGGACGAGGAATTAAACAGATGTGATCCTTTGGTTTTCTATGTAAAATTGAGTTAAAGAACCAGAATATGAGAGATTTAAAGTTACTATTCATATGTAATAGTCACATTTTCCTTTGCTTTTGTTTAGTGTTTGGTTTTCCAAGAGCCTTCAGCCTCAGTATGAAGTGCCCATGGAGCATGGTTTTCTGCTTTAAATGGAGGTCAGTGATTACAAAGAACATGCTATCCACTCTTGGCTTCAAGGCACTTGCTCATAGGAAGGCATTGGAGGTGGGGGTGGGGGTGGGGGTCTTCCCAATACTAACTTCCTGAGGCATATGCTATGGAAAGTCAACCTGCACGGTCATGTTTCTGCTGACCTAAGACTGCATAATTCCAACTACATAAAAGATGTTAATCCATGCAAGTCATCTTTTATCATTTAAGGGCTAAAATGACAAGGATGACTTCTCACATAGTAACTTTTTTAAGAGTCTGTGGAATTATTTATTTCCAGCAAAATATAATGCAATAGCTTTGTAAGGGTCTCTGAAAAAAGGGGAAATACTCTCTGAAATTAAGACATAGCTCAAAATCCTCTCATATAAGAAACAAAAAACCGGGGCTGGAGAGATGGCTCAGCGGTTAAGAGCACTGACTGCTCTTCCAGAGGTCCCGGGTTCAAATCCCAGCACCCACATGGCAGCTCACAACTGTCTGTAACTCCTGTCCCAAACAATCTGATGAAACTCATGTAGTCAAAACACCAATGTACATAAAATTAAAATAAATAAATAATTAAAAAAAAAGAAACAAAAAACCTTTACAACTATAAAAAGGGCACAATAAATAATAAAAGTTTCACCTTATTATATCAGTGTTAGCAGCATGCAGATTGATAAAGTATTTGAGGTTGAAGCCTTCTAAGTAAATCACAGGATCATTTACCTGCACAGTCCTCTGTGTGCCATCAACGTTGACAGACAATAAGGGTGATGCCAGGTTCCACATACTGGTCACATTTAGTTTCGACCCATCAACTTCCACCTGTTGTGAAACAAAATAAGACTGTTACCATGAAGAAAGACAGGAACTGATCTCAAGTTCACTGCTGCATGCAAAGCAGCAGCCATTTTAACAGATGGCTTCCAAACAACCTGTCATGTTTACTGCTGCAGCCATGAAAGACAGGGTCCAATGAAGGAGTCGCCCCGCCATCTCTGGGGAGAGGTGAAGGACCAGTGAGCAGCTGCCTCGGGTCCTGAGGCTCCGAGTGATTTCCAGAGAGTAACAAACAGCCTTCTTACTTGAAGCCTAGCTGGACATGCTACATTTACTGCAATTAGACAAGTAATGCATATAAATTCCAGTGACACTTTGCAACCCACACAACAGGGCTTGCATATAATGTCCTCTCCACGGACCAAGGAAGAACTTTTTCAGTGCTAATTTTAATGATGGACTAAGCATTATTATCTTAATTAAACACACACTTTAATTAGGCCAAGACTGTCTGGTGCTAAACAGCCAATCTACTCAAACTTTGAAAAGTTCTACCATACAGTTGCCAATCATAAATAATTTTTACCAAATCACCATGAAAAACAGAAAAAAACCATAATTTATCAAAGTCAGAGATACGATAGGAGGGTTTTTTTAATTTCTAAATAAGTAACATCAAAGTAGTTGAAAGGAAAAAGAAATCAAAGTCGACCAAAAACACTCACCAAAGGTTGTCCCCTAACTCTTTGGTGCAAGAGACAGACTGCAAATGCACTACAAGTTTAGGTCTGCACACACTTGCACACGTGGCCAAGAGGCCCTAAGGCAGAATTGCCAACACACTCCTGTCAACTCTCTCCAAACTGCACACAACTGTGTAAAATCAGGTGTCAGATGTCAGAGTCCTATTGTCTTTCTGCTGGACCCTTGGGGTCAGTTAAGGAGATAACAGTGAACAAAGACTTATTAAAAATGTCTGTCAAGTATAGGCTACCCTAAAAGGATCCATGCTTGAGGACACAGCCAAAGGTCGAAGGCTTCATGACATGGCTGACTAAACATGTCATTCCAGTGAATCATGATAGCAATCTACAAGTTTTGGTATGTCTTAGGAGATGAGAAGTCAGGGTAAGGACTTCATGGCTGCAGGGGCACAGGGCAGTAGGAGTCTGTTCAATGCAGTCATTTCACCAGAAAAGCCCAAATGAGACCAAGAATTGTTACTCCACAGCTCATGGTGCACAGCCCAGCAGCATAGACTTGGAAGGCTCTCTGTGTCACCATCATTATCTTGAGATGGCTCTGGCCACTGTCCTGTGCCCCCTGAACATGCATCTGAGCTCTAGGGCACAGACCAGTGTCTGGAAGAGTGTTTCACAGACCAGTGTGTCTGGAAGAGTGTCTTGCACAGAAGGAAGTCATGATCCAGGTTACACAGACGCGTGTCTTCTTCCTCTCTGCTAGCGAATGGTAGAGAGGTCTCATGAGGAATACTCTACAAGACTGAGAGACTAGCTACATTTCCTTATACACTAGATAAGAAATCAACACAAATGTGTGATTTCACTATTTCTGAGGTAAGGAAGCTATCACAGCTTCAGTAATAAACATGAATTACAACTGCAAATATTAAATGAGGGAATATGCCACAAACCAACACATGCCTTTCTAGGTCCCTATCAGTAATCAAATTTCTCCATGACACATATAGTAAACAAGAGATATGATGACTTTATTGATAATGTTATCAGATGAGTGAAACCTAGTACTGCAGATAAGCCAGCAGGAGAAAAAAATACCAGAGTTTGCCTCCATGGAAAGACAGGGGCAGAGGGAGCAGACGAACAGGTATTATGTCTTACATGCTGTTCACACCAGTCTTCCAGGGTCACCTAAGAAGCAGATGAAGGATGGGAGGACAGTTCCTTATTGCTACACTGAGAACCTTGCTGAACTTGCCATCACGCTATCTCTTCAGTGAACTAATGTGAAAAGAGCCCCACCACAAAGGAAATCAAAAACCAAAGGAAACCACATCTGTCAGATGTGGACAGAGGGATTGGGCAGCTAGCTTGGGGAAAAGTGAAGCCTTTGTTTCTAGCCAGTCTTCCCCATTACAACATAAGCAGTAACAGAAAATTGCCAATACTGCATCTTGGGATACTACTGAGGAAAATTTTATAAGAGAAAAGGATAAATAAATTAGGAACATATAACACAAGAGCAACTACTCAAAGAAACACAGGAAGACGTCAGATAAACAGTTCTCCAAAGACTCAAAGCAGCCATAGGAAGTGTGACCCTCTTTTAAAAAAAATCTCAGAGAAGAAAAACAAAGGTTCAAAGAAGAGATTATACAATAACAGAAGGAAACGAAGAGCAAGCGAGTAGAACTCAGAGGAAAAAATGAAGAGAAAAATAACCCTCCAGAGATAAAAGCCACATGAAGAAGCCACCAAAAATAGAACATGACTAAAAAGAAATACCAGGACATAGAAAAACTCTACACAAAAAATTAGAGCCACTAATATAAAAGCAATAAGGAAGAAAACAGACATGGAGAAGGAAGAAAGGCAACACAAAAGATGCACGATTGTCTTCTTCAAAAAGCTGGTGGGAGTGCAAACCTGTACAACCACTGTGGAAATCAGTCTGGCGATATCTTAGAAAACTTAGAATAGCTCTACCTCAAGACCCAGCCATATCACTTCTGGGTTCTAACCAAACAATTCTTCACCAAACCACAAGGACATATCCTCATCTATGTTCTTGTCAGCCTTATTTGTAATAGCCAGAAACTGTAAACAACCTGGATGTCCCTCAACTGACAACTATATTTAAAAAAAAAAAACTGTGGTACATTTACACAATGGAATACTACTCGGCTATCAGAAACAAGGAAATCATGCAATTTGCAGCCAAATGGATAGAACTAGAGAAGCTCATCCTGAGTGAGCTAACCCAGACCCAGAAAGATATACATGGCATCTACTCACTTATAATTGGATTCTAGACATATAGTACAGGATAACTATTCTACAACCAACATACCAAAAGGATCAGGAACATAGACTTTGTTACCTATCAAGGGGACAATTTGCCCTAGGGGTACTACCATGTAGGCCCCTATTGCAAGAGGAAGCTCTTGGCCCTCATATGACTATTGAACTGAGAGCAGCTGATATGTAGGGACACTCCAAAGTGGAGGAGTGGGGTGGGTGGGAGAGGGAGGAAAGGGTGGAAGGGTGGAACTGAGAGGGGTGGAAAGAGGGTACTATGATAGAGATGTAACTTGAAGTAATAAACATTTTTTAAAGGCCTATAAAGCAAAAAGAAAAATACAACGCCAAAGGTATGAAAAAGTAACTTTTCTTTTTTGTTGTTTTTGAGACATAGTCTCATTATGTAGTTATGGATGGCCCAGAATGCACCATATAGACCAGACTTAAAGATTTGCTTGTTTCTGCCTTTTAAGAGCTAGGATTAGAGGCCTGTATTACTATGCCCAGCCAGAGTAACTTTTCAAAATAGATAAAATGTTGAATTTGTAGGCTTATAATATTAATGGAATTCTATGCCTAAAGAAATAATTATTTGGCCACTTGGGCAAAAAATAAAAAACTACACACTAGGAAGGGGAAGAAAAATAAAGTCATCCTAACTAGCCAAAAGCAACACCAACACAGAAGACCTCAGAGTAATTTGTTCCATGTAGATCAAAGGAAACAATGTAACTAATTTTATACTCAGCGAAGGTTTCCTTATGGTATAACATAAAAAATATATTCTCTGCATGTAGGGACGGGGCGGGGGGGTTGCGAGTTCTAAAAAGAAGACATTTTTGTAGGTAGTAAAATAAAACTACTCTCAAATACAGAATACATACAGTGTGCTATCCTTTCTTAAGAAAAAAAAAATAGGTACACGTGATTTTTTCATTATTTAGTTTACATTCCAATCACAATCCCCCTTCTTCCTCTCCTCCCAGTCCCACCCTTCCACCCACTTCTCCCATCCATCACTCCTCACCCAGTACCAACCCACTCAGGCTTATCAAACCACATCAGAACTATGTGCCTCCTCTTTCACTGAGGCAAGACAAGGCAGTTCTACTAGGAAAATGGGGCCCAGAGAGAAGCAACGGAAACCAAGTCAGAGATAGTCCCCACTCCAATTGTTAGGGGATCCACTTGAGGACCAAGCAGCCCATTAGCTTCATATGTGTAGTGGGCCTAGGACCAGTCCATGCAAGTTCTTTGGTTGGTGGTTCAGTCTCTATGAGAACCCCTCTGTCCAAGTAATTGGCTATGTGGGTCTTCTTGTAGCGTCCTTGATCTTTCCAGCTCCCTCAAACCTTCCCCTAACTCTTCCATAAGACTTCCTGAGTTTTGCCTAATGACTGGCTGTGGGTCTCTGCATCTGTTTCCATTATCTGCTGGATAAAGAAAGCCTCTCAGATGATAGTAATGTTAGGTTCCTGTCCAGATCCCTCTCTCCATCCACTTCCAATGTCCGTTTTATTTCCCCTTAGAGGAACTCAAGCACCCTCCCTTAAGCCCTCCTTGTTGCTCTGTGGATTGTAGCATGTCTTGCTGCTTAGTTTCTTTGATTCTGTGGATCGTAGCGTGGTTATTTTGTAGGTAATGGCTAATATCAGCTGGCACGTTTTTATTGTTGCTATTTGGTTTGTTTTTGAGACAGGGTCTTGAATGTAGCCCAGGCTTGACAAGGAACACCAAATTCTCCTGTTTCTGCTTCCCAGGTGCAGGGAAGACTGCCATGGATCAACAGCTAGCTTTAAAATTAAATAATTTGTTGTTTCCTTGTTTGTCATGTTGGTACTAAGCCCACGGCCTCTTGTATGCTAGGCAAGTGATTCACTGTGAACTATATCCCAGTCCCCAGTGATATGCAGTGACTTAAACATTTTCAATATTCTTACTTCTCAGCAGGAATATACATCTTTCTGAGAAAGTGGACTTTAAGCTAAGGTCAGAAAAATGAATATGAATTAGGTAAACATGCTAGTGTCTGGAGTGTGCACAGAAATATCACAGAATGGGGTTTTTGGTTTGTTTTTTCAAAGAAATGCAACCCTGTAAGATAGCTTAATCGGTAAAACATTTGCTGCATAAGTGTGAAGACCCAAGTTCAAATCCCCAGATCCCAGTAAAGCTGGACACAGCATCATGTATCATCCAGTTCTATCACCATAGGGTGGGAGATAGGAGACAAGAGAATTCTCAGAGGCTCACGGGCCAGCCAGCCTGTCCTACACAGCAGTGGAAACCAAGGAGATGGTCTCAAACAAGGTGGAGGATGAAACCCTCACACATCCACAGCATGCACACACGAGTGTGAGTGCACATACACATGTCATATAACATATACGCACAATTTTTTATTTATTCTAAAGGTAACAAAACCCTGTGGCAAAAAGCAGCCAACACTGGACAAATGACACAGACAAGGAGTGAATCTGCCCTTAGCATGGGATACTGCCCCTTGGGTATCTGTAACCAAACAATGATGATCACAAGTCAGGAAAATAAGCCAGCTACTCTGTGGGTAGAGAGAAAATACAAACACAGACATCACGCCAATGCCCACTGGTCTTCTATGCCAAGCAACGGGCGTACAGACGGAATCTGAAGGTTGCCCCGAGGAAGAGGAAGCAGTGAGGCGGACTGAAGAGGTTCTAAGAGGGGATTCACAAGAGAGAATAAGACTCATTTCTGGGGGACACACACTATGAGAAGGAAATTACCAACATGGTTTCAGTGTGGGCAAGGTGGTGGTGGAATATACCAGAAAAGAGTTATCTACAAGAATCAGGTGATCACTAGCAGAAATTACAGAGACCAATCAAAAAGGATGGAGCCAAGGGGATTACAGAGAAAGAAATGGGAAAGCTTAAGGAATAGGGGCTGCAGAGGCTCTCCATCTGCTCATGGCCACCTCCACCCAAATCTGGATCTCTGTGTCACCTCTCCCCACATGGGCAGGCTTCCCCCACAGCCCTCTGTTGTCTCCAAAAGGTTCTCACCAAAGTCAGGGGAATTTTGTATAAATATGAAAATGGTCATTTCTAAACGTGAGACCAAGGGGACACAGTAATGGCAACATGAGAAAAGCAAAGAGGCAGTGCACACACAGAAAAAAATAGAGACAACATGCAGTTGTGTGTGTAAGGACATCAGGTGGCTTACCATTGCACAATCATCTAGAGATGGCATGCTAATTTAAAGTCAGGGCATTACGAGTTTGGATAAATCAGAGCTTGACTGTGGTGGATGGGAGTTATAAAATGTGTCCTTTATTTTCTGAAAACTTTCTCCCAGCATAATCATAGATTATTCAAAATATGAATATTTAAGGCAATTCAAAAACAACACAAAAGCATGATTTCTTTCAATTTCCAGAACGTATTTTTCCACATTTAGTTGCCTCCCTATAAGTCTGCATCCCACTGAAAGCAGCCAGCTGCACTGTGGGACAGGCAACCGCTGGTGTGAAACATTTCCTGTGAGTTCTTTGGAACATTCAGTTTTCCTATCCACGTCATCATAAGGGGAAAAATACACACCCTGAATTTAGATCTCATTTGATTAGATTACTTACATTATCACTAAAAAGCGACAACACAAAGTACTTCCTCCGGGTACCACCTGACCCAGTAAAAACACTGTTGCTTCTGATGCAGTGGTACCTGCTAAGCTTTTAAAAATTGGAGCCAACATTAGGAATGTAAAACTGAAAAACCAAGTATTTCGCAGCCCCACCCCACAAATAATGAAACTCTGAGAAGGTGTGGGCAGTAAGAATGCTCTGGCTCACCCTGCACTTTGCTTGTCACATGTAAATCCCACTTTCTAAACCTCATGTTTCCCATGTCAAGGAGAGCACTATTATGCAGAGGTAAGTCTGAGTCACTTAAAGAAGTATTGCTTCATCAGCTCCGCACTTTACACAAAGGCAAAGCAGTTCCTGACCCTTTAATAGATGGTTACGGGGGAGTCTTTGTTGTTTTCTGTGTTTTTTTGTTTTGTTTTGTTTTGTTTTTGTTTATTCCTTGACAAGCTTTTTCTACATAGCCCAGACTGGCAAGAAGTCTTTTTTTTTTTTTTTAAACATTTCAGTCAAAGTCCCCTCCCTCCTACCCCTCCAGGTCCTCCCCACCTCTTCCCTGCCTCACCCTCCTATCTGCTTTGTGTGTGTGTGTGTGTGTGTGTGTGTGTGTGTGTGTGGTTGTTTTTTACTTTAAGGTGTATCTTTTTTCTCCCCAAGAGCTCCCCCTTTTAGTTCAATAACAGGCTCTTTTTCTTATAACAGTAAATACAATACAAAACAATAAGAACAATTAGGCCACAATTATGAAAATTATAAGGTATAACATACATTTCCAACATCAAGCCCATACTTATCTGGCAACTGATGTTAATATTCTGTTGTCTACCTATCTCAATGAGTTTAAAGTTCTGTACCTAACTCAGTTTCCATCCTAACTTGCATTAAGAACATCTTCTTAGATCTAGAACATCCTTTTAATTCCTAAACAACTTAAAATTTAACTGTGAGACAATAACTATCTAGTCTTCAACCACCTCAGAGACCTGAGAAGGATAAATATATCTGAATATACAGGAAGTGCAGGGCCAGCAGCAAAACTAAGAAATGACAGACAACCCCAATTTCTCTCTATAACATTGGATCATCTATCTTCAGCCTTTTGGCCCAGTAGCTCTGACAGACATTAACTGTAAAGCAGGAAGTATGAAGGACTTGCCCACCCTGTCTTGGCAGAGCTAGGTAGGCAAGAAGTTTTGATCTTCTGCCTCAACTTCTCAAGTGCTGGGATTATAGGTGTGCCACACCTGTCACTGAAATTTTAGAAATCATCACACTGCACAGAAAATGAATAAAAGATAACTGTTCCACCTTGTCAGGACTGCTGGGTCTGCAGACCCATGCCGCTGCACTCGACTTTTTATGTGGGTTGAAGGGTCAAATTCACATCGCCAGGCACTGTGCGGCAAACACTTTCACCTACATTGAGCCATCTCAGCAGCACAGCTCTTCCCTTCTCTGAGACGGCTCTCTAGAACGTTGTGACGAAATCCTGGGTGACCTTCCATAGAGGGGGAGACGGCTATCTCACAGAAGCAGTGGGACAAGCATTGCCAGTGTCCACTCTTTCCACTCTCACCTTCAAACAGTCTGATTTCTCCTCCCTAAACATACGCAAAAGTAACAGGAAACGTCAAGAGCGATAAGATATGACAGCAAAGCCTCATCAACCTGTCACAGAGGGTCATATTAAATATGCATTGTTATAAATGTAATTAAATATATATCAAATTATGTGAACTGCAAAAACAAAACTTAGGTACTTATCTATGCTACCACCAGTGTGATTGTCTAGTTTCTGTTTAATTATCGCCTCATTAATTGATGAGTAACTTCAATTTCAGTTTTATGGCTTCAAAAAAACCCAAACGTCTCCGTTATCTTGCTCATGATTTATTTAGTTATGTTAGTAGTTCCTCTGGGATTGGTGAAATAAGGTCAGTCCCCACAGATCACACTGTAAATTAGATCAGCCTAGTGAGTAACTCCTAATACCCATGCTTTTACAGGCAACAAAGGAAGCTTGGGATCGGACGCAGTGGAAACCCTGCACAGATCTCTTTGTAGTCATGAAGAGTCAGAGGGCTTGTTGAAACATCAGCTCCTCAGCACCCCGTCATTCCTGTCTGTTCCCTCACATGTGCACAGAGCGGCTGGCGTGGCACTCACCTGACAAGAGCCTAGCAAGCACTGCTGTCACTCACCCTGCCCAGAGCCACCATTTCTGTGTCTCTAAGATCTCAAACACAACTAGTTTTCTTTAGGACATCACTGGTCTAGTTCTTGCCTAGCATATTTGAAGGGTTTGGGCCAACCCCAAAACAACAACAACAATGACAAAGTGATTTTTTTGGCCCTCCATTTCCTTTTTGCTCCACTTGAAGCAACATCTCATGTGGCCGGAGGCTGACCTCAGCTCACTCTGTAGCTAGCAGAGAACAGCCTTGAATTTCTGATCCTTCTGCCTCTGCCTCACAGTACTGGAATCAGATGTCACCACCACACCTCGGTATTTTTCCACCAACACTTTCATTGTTTGGCCGATGACTTCATCTGATTCCTGTATCATTTCTTTTGTTTTTCATAAGCATTTCACTACTTCCAATGTTTCCAGGGCAGTCCCACCACATGACCTGGTAATTCACCACCGAGGATCCATGCACATTGCCACAGGATGTTCACAAGAGTAACCCCTTCCTCCTCCTGGTTTCCCACCCATTGCCACTACAACATGACATCTGGTTAATCTTGCCTATTTTGTACACTTCTCTGTGGCAGTTCAGCATTCTCGAACTTTTTACATACAAGTAAAGCTTCTCTCAATAGTCCACTTAATACTCTCTTCCTCTCCAGCAAAGATTTTCCAAAATCATTTCCTGAGGTTCTATGGCAGTGACATGAATCTTAAAGTGCACACCCAACAGGTGTCAGGTGTGCAGTACAATTCCAACAATATACATATGACAGTTTTATGTTCTTATCATAAAATCAGAGTAAATTTTTCCCAAAAAATTAATATGCACCTTATGGTCTTACACTTTCATCTATTAACAGAACATCTTACAAGCATCAGCAATGAAGACTCCACTGTGGTCACCCAGTGGGGAAGTGTCAAGTGCATTTCAGAAATAACACTGTTGTGTTTTGTTTTTAATCTAACAATTCTTCAGGCTAATCATGAGAAACCATGAATTTGCAAAGTGGACCTTACCAGCTCCAGGAACCGTCGGTATTACTTTACCTAGTTACTAGTATTTTTTTTTAACTGCTTATAAATAGGAAACAGAAAAATGGTGAAATCATTGCTAACTTTCCAATGGATATTCTAATATCTGGGCCCTCTTTTAAAAGATAATTTCCTATATATACATAAAGTATGTAGAATTAGTACACATAGTTCTGTGTGCATAACCCAGATCTGCCAGTTGTCATTAGTCCTCTGGCAATAAAGGGCACTTGCCCAAGGACCCCTGACCCCACCAGCTCTTCGGCTTATGTGTTCCCCACAACAGGAGTCCTCCTTACAGAGCAATGGACAAAGCTAAGAAGTTGACACTGACCCAAGGCTACCGTCTAACTCTGTTTAGACTTCTCTAGTTACCCCAGCGATGGCTTTTAGGACAGGGTTCACGCTCATATGTCTCTGTTCTCTGTCTGGACCAGTCCCTTAGCATTGCCCTGTTTCCTGAAACTGGAGTTTGCTGTGGAGTGCACACTCAGATCACCTCAACTCATGTGATCAAAGCTTAATCCCTCCTTGTGCTGGGATCTTGGAAGGTAATCAAGTCACAAGGGTGAGCTCTCACAATGACCTATGACCTTGCTGGCCTGCTCTGTGCGCTTGTGCTCTTTCCCCTTGGCCCCAGCTGTGCTGAGAC
>CAJQZJ010032066.1:7625348-7645693 GCA_907164525.1 Lophiomys imhausi | reverse complement strand
GGGAGTGGGCCCTCACCAGTACTGCAAGCCGGGGAGTGGGCCCTCACTAGTACTGCAAGCCGGGGAGTGGGCCCTCACTAGTACTGGATCTGCCAGAGCCCTGATCCTGCCCTTCCAGCTTGCAGAGCTGGAAAGGTAAGTGCTTGTTCTATGAAGCTCCACAAAACAAAAGGTGCAGCGGGCCAGCCTCAGCTGCCTTGACAGTTGTGAGAGTGAACAGCAATTACACTGAACATGTGTCCTAGATGGGACACACTCCTTCACAACTGCTCATCTCACAAGGTGAGTGCATCATTTAGGAGCCACACAAATGCCGATCTGTCCCACTCTCGTCATGCCGCTGACCTTATCTCAGACTGAAATGCTTCCTGCCAAGCTAAGTTAAACTCAAAGGATGTACACCCAAATCTGTTTACATCCCTACCTATTACACAGCACAAGCTCCACGGACCACTCAACCCATCCAATTTATTCTATCCTTTATCCACCCAAGATTTGTCAATCCCTTCAAAGAGAAGCTGCCTTCCAATACTTGGATCACTGAGTTACTACTTCCCTCCTCAATTCAATGTGTCCAGTATGCATCGGGATCCTCTGCCTTCTGTGTATGTCACAGCATGTGAAAGCACATTGTGTTATAGAGAAAAATACAGCCATGCACTGGCAAAACAAAGTCCAACTAACTTCACATTTGAGGTGAAATTTTAAAGGAGGGGCTTCACCTGAGGGAAGGAGCGAGATGCAGAACCCTGACAAACCCTGCAACTGAATAGACACTAAAACAACTCAATTTCTAGGGCTGTGTGGCCTGCTATGAACGTCAGGAAAAAGAAAAGGCAGCAAGCAAAGGCAGACCAACAGGAAGGGCACAGGGGCTCAGCTTCCGCTGTCTGGAGTTTGCGAAACGCTTTAAGTCTGCACAGTAGAAAGGGAAAGACAACAGGTCACGGAGACAGTCCCAACAAGTTCCAGACATTTCCAGTCCAAATTGTAAGTAAGTTACCAAGACAATCTGGCCAAAAGGAGAACATTTTCCTGAGCCAAGTAGCAAGTGGGAATACCTCAAAAGGCAGCCGCCCCCCTCCACTTGTTTGCTGCATTCTCGGTTCTTTCCTTCCTACTATAACCAGCTCCTCCTCCATCTTACAAGATTCTTTGATGGGCCACAAACAATTACTCACACTTCTGCATTTTCCCCCTTAGGAGTGACCTTAACAACTTGAAAATCTTCCCACATCCCTCCATCTGTCAGCTATACCTTTTACACCTCTGCTGACCGGTTGAAACTGTGGCTTTCTTGTGTTTTCTGAATTTTTCTTAGTTAAAAATCCTTCTTGGCTTCATAATTCCTACACCTGACCCTGTAGGCCTTCAACTTACCACTCATCCTTCTGGTCTTCCATTCCAACAAGTGTACACAGGGCCATTTCCAACAGGGCCCTGCTAAACTTCCACTGGCCACGCCCCTGCCGCACTCACGGTACTTATTATTTGCTTTTGAACTTTTGTTGTACAGCCCCTGAGCATACTCACATCACACCATGAATGAGATCTTTTCTTGCTTTGAAATTCTACAGCATTGTGTATCTCTGTGTGAGTATCCAATAGTGGCTCACGATCATCGCTGTATTAAACTCAAGCACCGGAATTTCATGGGGGCAGGTTAGATTTCCTCTTCCATGTCTCTCATGAAGAGCTTAACACAAGGCCTTGATCTTGAAGCCTGGCAGATTTTTGCTAGCCATCTACTATATAAAAGTAAAAACAATCCAATTAGACAGAAAATCTAACTTAAAAATTAAACGTGTGGCATGTGTGTACAACCATATGCACGCCATGTGGTAGTCAGAGGACAACTGTGAAGATTTTGTAGATTTCTCCTTCCATGTTGACATGGGTTCTGGGACGCAAACCCAGGCAGCTAGGCTCAAGAGGGATGCACCTCTATCTCCTGACCCATCTTAATGGCACAGAAAAACTTAAGTTCAATCCCTATGATTAAGGCCCACTAAAAAAAAAGCTATGAACACCGTGGTTAAGACAAAAACATCAAAGACACACAGCACAGTGCTTCGCCTCTGCATTCTTCAATTCATACGTCTCAGGCCTTAAATTACTAACCACAAACAACATGGTTCTACTAGACTCTTAGAAATGTCTAATAAAGACACTTCTAAGTTAAAACTATTTTTAGTTGTAATGTCCTACAAGGTGTGAATGATATTTCCATTTAAAAATCCATAAATGCTTACAATAGCAGTTATTTCAAGTACATAAAAGACTCCATTAAGCTCTTTCAAAACTTAAAACCTACAACAGAATCTACAGAGATCTCATTGCCCACCCAATGGGTATACAGCCCAGCAGACTTAACACAGCTCATTTAAAGAAAGGCAGGCAATAAGAAAAACGTTTAAAACAAATTAAAAATGCTACTTAAAATTCTACCCCATTTCTGGGGTTTCACTTTTATGTGCAGAGAACTAAAATTATCTATTCACATCGTTAGATGAATCCTTTAATCTTGATGACTGTGAACAGAGTAAAAGTACTCCATTATGTGCAAAGTGTGCTCTGGGAACCCAGAGAGAAGAGATCTGGCATGTTTCCAGGAGCCTTGAAAGAGAGTGTGGCTAATATATATTAGTTTTGGTAGCAGTTACCAGAAATAACACACTGGCTGTGGCCAAGCCGAAAGCTGGAAAGCAAAGAAAGAAGCGAGCGGGAAATAATTAGGAATAGCACAGGAATTAATGAGCAAATTAAGTTCATCCTTAGAGACCTCCAGATACAACTGGAGGTGGTGGTGAAATCATTCCTGTACTTCCTTAGAAAGTTATAAAAAATAAAATTTAAAATATTTAAAGCACTGCCATTAATCAAGTTAATCCTCATTATAAGCAAAAATCATGGGAAAGGAAGACACAGCCCAAAACCATCTTGGTTTTCTTCCATCTCTCATTAGGCAAAGCTCAATATTCTGAACACATTCTCTGTAACTTTACTATTACTTTATTGTAATAATGCTCAGGATGCTGCATCAATAGCAGAGTGCAAAATGGGTACAAACAGCTCATTTATGTAACACCAAAAGGCAAAATCATGAAGGTTTTGCTGAAGCATCTTAATCGATAATAGGATCATTTCAGCCCTTATCTTCCGAGCTGAAGCCTCCAGCAAATCTCTCCTGGGGCACCTCTGTAAGCAGGAGCCTTTGGCTGAAGGAAACAAGAATCAAGCATGTTTTAACACAAAGAGGGTGAGTTACTTAGGTAAGCTTACATAAGCTAAACCTCTCATAACTCACCTAAAGCATGTGCTTGTTTTCTGGAAAGCATTTCAACTGATTGGAACCAGCACATTGTCAGTGGACACGTCTGTCAGGGTGAAGGGTGCTACATAACCCAAGAGAGATGCAAAGCGCTCCAGGGACACTTCCAACTTACAGTCATTCCGTCTGATTAAAGCGGAGCATTTAGCAAGCTTTATTAGGTCCATTTTGCCAAGAAATTAACTGACCTGTACATGAGCACACCAAACAGTCTGTTACAAACTATGTGTTTCTCACATTAGATGGGAACTTCTGAATAAAGGAATCAGAGCAAGAAGGACCTGGGAAAGACACAGCAAGTGCAGGCACCTTCCAAAGGAAGGGGTTAGGGTCACTATGCAATTTAAACAAGCAGCTGCCTTGTGTTCTAGAGAACTGTTCACATATACACACAGTGTATCTCAGTAACACTAATATGCCCATTATCCAACCTCAAAACAAATCTCTTCAAAGCCAATCTTATGACATTTGTATCTTTAGGAATTCACTACTTGCTCTAAGACTGTTAAGTAAGTCACTCACTACTCATGTCACCCATGAATTCAAAATCTTTGAGTTGAGTCTACACTAAGACATGCATCAGACTTTGGCATTAGAGTAATCAGATAAGTTAATCTCATAATCAGCAATAATAGCAATTTTCATCTCATTTCACATGATCTTCTCTGAGCACTCGAAGCAGAGCTGGGAGGGGGAAGTGGGCGGTGGAGCAGAGAGCTATCAAAGGCTACCCGAAAAACAGTCACTAACCCAATATCCGGCATATCATGCTTTCTCCAATTTCTATTCATCAAAGGGTGGGGTCATAATAAAGTGGCCTTATTAGTCTGGGTCACAAAAGTAATTCAAGATGCACAGAAAAATGCTTATTATCATTCAAGTTTGCTAAAGCCATTCAACCATTCAGCCCTTTGCTTTCTGATGAGACTGCCAACAACCATGCCAATTAGTGTCGATTGCCACGTTAGACTTGGGAACATCTGCACCTGCCTACCAGTTAGGTTAGCCTGGAGGAAGGACTGACTGACGGCTGTAAGTTCCAGCAGCATGCCACTCCAACTGGCTCTGAGAGGGCATTTGCAAGACTACAAAATTTTTTAAATTGTAATGGATTTTTTTAAAGCAAGTTTTCCAAATTAAGTTTTTATTTCTTCTTTTTCAGAAAAGGGACAAATTTAGCACTCATCTGTAAACTATAATTTGTTTTAATATGGATTTTTATAACCAAGGAAAATTCAACATACAAAAAACTTACTGAATCATGTATTTACTTCAAATATGTATTTATGAATTAAAAAACATTTCAAGATTATCAAATGTTAAATTTATACATTTAATTTAAACATATGACTAAAATAAATATATAATATATTGAGATTTTTCTCATTTTAGCACAAGATTTATTATTTCTTTAATGACTCATCAACCTCAAGCCAAGAAATACTTAACGTAGAAGCAATTATGAACACCAGCCTTTTATATCTACACACTCACAACCTAAACTCATGAAATACTTTCAAAATACCAAAACAATTCAACAATCTTTTATTTATCTTTGAGTCAGAACGCTTCACTTTGGTTTGCTAGAATTAATAGTAAAATTTGTCTAAATCCCACAGTTGGAGCACACTGCCCATAGCTCAGGAGTGCTCAGAGAAACTGCGACCCGGACAGGAACTGCAGCCGCACGCCAGCACAGGGACACATGGAGACGCCGGGCTGCATTCTCCATCTGCTGTCACAACTTCAATTGCTACTTTTCTCAGCAACCTACTCTGCAGCTCCAGCAACTAGAATAAATGGTAATTTTACCTGCCAAATTCGGCACAAATGAGGACAAGCAACTTCATTAGCAGAACAATGCTTTCAATATGATTTTTCCCTTTTCCACCCAGTGCCAAACAGAAGAACAATTCAAATCAAGAAATCTAAGCAAAATTACCTCCTCTTGTTGAAGTTGTATATGCTTGAATAAGCAAATGATCTACAGAATGCTAGCAAGAATATCCTCCTTGAAACTTAGTGTATATATTTTTGTATTGCAGCTTAATTACAAGCTAGAAGGCTATACTCATCCAAGAATGAAACATCTCCCCGGTTAGGTAAAGCTTCCAATGTACTGGGGGTAAGTAGTTTGACTACCGAACATTTAGAACACGTGTGTGTGAAACTAGAGGACAGGACTTGGAAGCAATGTCTGGTTAACATGTCAGTTAAGCCACCGAAACCAGCGGTGTCCAATGGAGCCGAAGAGATCTTTTTTAGTCAGTGATAAATTAACATGAATAACACCCACTGTTACCACTTCATGAATTACAACCAGCTCTCACACTCCCTTGCTGTTTTCAGTAGCAGCTTATAAACAAAATCACAAATTCTTCCAAGTTTCCTTCAGCTCTGATCACTGAGGCACTAAGGCCAGCCATTCTAGCACTCACACTGAACTTGAATAAGGGGATATGGGTAGCAGTTGTAACTCACTCCCACCAGATTAAGAGTAAACAGAAGCATCTTTTGTCCAACTGAGTGAATCTGATAGTTAATCAACGAGTCTGCCCATAGTTATTTACGACACAAGGTTGTGCTATGTTTACAATCTCTCTGGTTCCTTAAACATTTTCCACACGACAGCCACACATCACACATCTAATGCAACCAACAGTTTCTATCTAAAAACCTGAGGGATCAAATGGGGCAACAGCAATGTAAACCCATCTCCATGTGCTGCCATGTCAAATAAGACCCCAAGAACACACACATCCACACAGAACTTTAAAATTCATTAATGTCTACCTTTTATTGAGGTTTAAACACCATGATTTATTTTATAGCAGCTTGGGAGGGAAACATTCACTGAATCAAAACAGAAATGCCAATTCTGGTAATATCTAGATTATGAATGTCCTTTGTTTTTATTTTCGGCTGTTAAAATGTTGTCACTTGCTCAGAGAAATGGATCTAAGCCAAAGAAAATGAGTCTAATATACAGCCCACTCATTGACTCCTCAGAGCACCCTAGAACAGAGAGATCACTGATCAGGTTCTTATACAAGACAATCTGAGGCTCTGAGGTGCAGAAAAGCTAAACATTGCTGAAGTTTCCATTGCAATAAAGGGACCAGTTTGATATGGTTACCTCAGGCAGTCAGACACTCTTGTTGGTGTCAAGTGGGAGAAGGAAAGACACACTAGCAGGGATGAGTATTGCAAGGCAAAGAGTGGGCACTCTGGAAGTGGCTGAGGGATATCTGTGAAGTAGAGCATGCAAACCTGGCAGCTGGGAAAGTGGTGGTGGAAACTTGAGAGGCCGGTGCAGAGGGACCAAACTCCCCAAGAGCAGGATCTAGTTTGCACCCTACAGTGGGTGGAGAGAGAACTGCAGGCTTTAATTCAAATAATAGAAGGGTCCCAGGGCCACATGGAGAGGAGAGAGCAAGAGTCTGGGATGGCTTCACTCGTACCATTAGACAAAATTCACCCAAATCAACCATGTAGACACGAAGACCAAGTCTAGAAGGATCTCTGAGGTACTGTGCTACTGCCTGGACAAGGATTTCATATGAAAAATGAATGACACAGTTTTAGAGTCTCAGAATGGTAATTGGCACTGACAACTCTGTCAGTGTTTGTGCGTTAATTTTATCTGTTATACAAGTTATTCACATGTTGTTCGCAAATGGGAAGAGATCTGCCTTCAAAGTATAAGCTTTATTGGATTATGTAAAAAGCTAAAGTACATATGTAATTTACACACTTAAGGTGGAACAGGCATAGTGTTAAGTGCCTATTACACACACACACACACCACTCTACTAGAGTCTTCATATACATTATCTCATTTCAGTTAAAAAAAAAAAAACACACTAGAAGGTATTATCCCTGTCTTATAAATGAGGAAAACCAGGGCTTTAAAAAAAAATACCTGGCCCCCGCTGGCTTCCACAGCCCGCTCGCCCAGGCTCAGGCTTTAAATTTAAGTTCATCTCTGTGTCTTGTGGTCCTTCTGTTTCCCTGTCTACCAGCACTTCATACAACACTGGTGGGTGACTGTGGCTCAGAAGAGTCAAGAGGCCTCCCCTTCCAGACAGTCACATAATTGCTCAGGGACAGAGGAAGTTTCACTATCTTCAAAGAGTGTTGTTTTTAAAACAATATCAACTTGTCCCCTCGCCCCACCCCCACACCCCCGCCACCCCTTACCTGAACCCACGCTGACCTTTGTTAGTAAATGCTGATGGTAGGTTAATTTTTCTAAGTTAAACAAACAAACAAACAACAACAACAAAAACGTAAGACAGAATACAATGGTCTATATCCTCCCTCATATCTGACTTGCTGGATGTTCCCTTTCATCAGACTGCCGTTTGCATAATGGAAAACATGACCACTGTAAAGTACTGTATATTAACTTCAACAGCTAGAAAGACAGTTTCCTAATAAGCTGTCTTTCAAATTGACATAAAAGACAACTCACTAGCATTCTGGCCCTGGATATTTTGTATTCTATCAAGATTTTTAGAGCATTGCCAACAAATAAAGAAAATTAGAGAACCATGCACTACTGTTGTAAAGGCAAAAGCATAAAAAGGGGGCCCTGAATAACCCATATTGGTGATTTTTCAAAGTGAGTACATTTACATAAATGTAATGAACTATTTCTGTGTCACGTCTATCGTTCTCCTAACACTAGGAGTTCCACCCAACAGACACAACTCACAAAACAAGTGATTAAGAATAGAGAGCTCAATGGCCAACTTGAGCTCTGGCCCTGTCCACCATGGCTCTAGATGGTGTCACTGCTCAGAAATACTCTTGTTAACTTAAGCTTTTCTTGACCATTTTAACTGTCTAACAGGGGTATCTCTGATCTTTAAGTTGAAGAAACTGTCACAGTTATGTAGCTTGGAAGCTGATGAAGGGATAGGAAGGATCAGTTATAGCTGAGACCAAGGCAGGAGTCTCAGGCAGCCTGAGGCTACGGATTCTTGGATGGAGAACTGAAATAAGACACAAAAACAACCTGTGATCTGTGGCTTTGGAACGATTTTAAGCTCCAACAGCTTAAGTTGATTTTATCTTTCCTCAAAGGTCAAGGTAATATACAATGTAAGAGTAGCTTGTAGACTTTTTCTTAACCTCTGGATGTTACCATCAAGAAGATTTGAAATGCAAACCCATGTTCCTTCATGAACAGCCTCCACAGCCCCTGAGTTATCCTACCTGAGCACAGTGAGCACAGTGAGCTAAGACCCCCAGGAATGCAACTGGGATGTGGGCAGAGAAGATAAAAGATGCTGTGATGGTGGGGCACACCAGACCCTAGACACAGTAAGTAGAAGAGAGAAGAAATCACTATTTGGGGTGGGTGACAAGGCACTAGCTATTCTACTGAAATGTGACAATTTGCACATAATTTTAGAAGTACTAGTGCAGTGCACTATAAAGTCATGTTTTACCGGGAAGAGCATCTTTTTTCAAGACGTTTACTGAGAAGAATACCCTGACCTGTACAAAAGGCAGCTGAGTCAGAACAAGCACCCCTGCACTGTCACAACCCTGGTTTGGCTGTTGGCTTTGTTTTGTGATTAACACTGGCCACATTTTCAGGCTCTGGGTGTAACCTCATGTGAGCATCCATCGAGGATTGTAAGGCCTTATGCACAGGTTAATGTCGTCTTTTCAGTTCACTCACAAGCAAAATCTGGGAAATGCGCAGCTGCTGTGTAGGTCTCAGAAGCAAGATCTATTCCACACATCTCATCTCAGATGGCCACCCTAACCAGCCTGGTGCAAAAGGAGTCTTGGTGGGGCCAGCTCTGTTTGCTTAATAATAACAGTTGTATAAACATGAGGTCCTCTCAGTTAAAGGGAAACCAACATCAAAAAGCAGTAAAACACACAACCCAAAACCCCTCTTTCTTTGAAGAAACCCGTTTGAAGCGAGGTGTTTCTAGTTATGGGTGAGTGGGATGAGAATTCAGCTGCAGCAAGCGGACATCCAGTCCCAGGAAGGACTAATTAACTCCATCTGAGCTGCAGCATCTCAAGTCGCCTCACACATTTCAAAGAGAAGCCCTTGTCCGCCTTTTGCAAAGACATCAAAACATTCGGTGCAGCTGCCACACATTGAGGTTCCACGACGACAATGTTGTTTTTATGGAATTCGAAGAGCTGGAAGAGTCATGCCAAGATTCAAAACTATCTCATCACTGAGATGAGGGCATCAGCGAGGGCAGTGCATTTCTACTTATCACCACTGGGAATCCCTTTCTAGCCTCTGGCCCTATTTAGCAAAGCTTCTGTAAGGCCTCCGGAAGGAGAGGGGTAAGCCAGCATTTAAAGTACTTTACACATTTGATCGTGTGTGGCTGAAATCTCAAGAATCTCCATGATTGCATATTTTGACTTTTTTCTAAGGCACAGAGCTAGGACTTTGATGTAAAGACTGGTTTTGTCAACTGGTAGTTAACATAAGCCAGCAAAAGGAGCTAAGAACTTCAAAATCTCACTTTAACAAAAATGTTCCATTCAACAGCCATTACTTGGTAGTGGAAGCAACTTGTGGTCAGAATTTAGAATATTGTCCCAGAGGATTAAAGTCTTCTTAATATCTATCCTGTGAGGCTTCCTAACCTCATCATTGGTCATTGTGGGCACATGGTTAGTCAGATGGGGCAATCCCATTTTTACTTAAAGACCAACAGTAGGTGTGACAGTAAATGGACAAGGTCCCAAAGTAGAAACAATTTCAAATAACCCCCTGATGGAGAGATGAAACCAGTGCCATCCACACAGCAGCTAAAGGTCAGTTGCCAGGCTTAGAGATAGGGCACCCTCATAAAATGTGCCAAAAGCCGAATTCAAACCCTGACACAGCAGGGAAACGGCTGGGTGGGTGGATGGGTGCGTGATAGCAAAGCCTCCCCAGCAACAAAGCCTGGCCTCTGGGTTCCCCCACTCATTCAGTCATCTCACAATCACTTGGGACACCTTGGTGCCCCTTGTGTGCTCTCTCCTGTCCATCAAGTGAGGAGCTGGCCTATACCCATACAGATTCCAGCCAGCTCTGTGTCCTGTGGTGGTTTTCTTCAAATGTGGATTCAGGGTGACACAGATTAGTTTGAAATACAACTAGGTGACCCATACAACTAAAAACTTCTTTGCCACTTCCTCTGACTCTCCAAATTTGGGCACCCATGACAGATGAATAAATTAAAGGCAACGCAAAGGAAACTTTACAGTACAGGACGGACACCTGGACAGGTAGAGTACCGCCAGCAGCCAGCAGAGAAAAAGGCAAAGGGTGGCAAAGAGTAAGGCGTAAGGCCGATGGTTTGATCCACTGCCGTCATTACTTTAAAACTGCCTGGAATATACATCCAATACTTCACATTTGGTGATAGAAATTACCTTATTATCCAAATAGAGGGAACACCAGTACTTAAAAGCACCATTTGCAACCAAGTCCTGCAGTCGGTTCACAGGAGTGCCAGTTGCAGCCTGACATATGAAAAACAAAGTAAAAGGCTGAGGTGCAGCTCCAGGGAGAGCCTGGTTACACGCACAAGACCTGGGCTCCATCTCCGGCACAGCAAAGCAGTAAGATTTGAAAAATGAAATATGACAATTAGTAGCTGAATGAAACAAAGTTTACTGTGACCTCCTAAACTCAAAACTGTAAAGCCAGATGCACTCTAGCAGCATGTATGGATTGCAGGTTTTAAACGTCCTGAATATCAGTGTTGTTAAACACATTCTGTAACTGAGTTAGCCAAGCATGCAATACCCATGTAAGCAGAAGCAGCTGTGACAGCTTCTAAAAGCATGGGAAGCTCGTTCTACAGCCAGGGGGAGGCATAAGCTACCGAAAAATATGCACCCTGGCATAGGGAATATTTTAAGCTTTAGGAATTAGAGAAATGGCAGGTGCCGGAAAGACTCTCTGATCTTCCCTGAAGCAGGTCATGAGACTGTATGAGAGATGGCTCCCTACCACACCGGGGCAGGAACACCCTTACCTCCAAAGCCCAAGAGGAGTCTCAGTAGGCTCTGCTTACTGCCCCCAGCTACCACCCCGAGTTCAAACAGCTCACCCTGCTCCATTCCCCTCTCCACTAAAACTCAGTCTAGAACACTCCTTTGTGTCTTCACTACTTTATTGAATCTCCTATGTCAGGTACAAATGCTATTAAATGAATGTGTGTGCTTTTCCCCCCTCATTAACTTGCCTTCTGTTACAGGGGCCCCAGCTGAGAACTTAGAAAGGTAGAAGATACATTTCCTCCACTACAATAGGCTTCAGAAAAAAAAAAAAATCTAGAGAGACAGGGGATATATTTAGATGAACACCATTTCCTTCCTTCTCACATAAAGTCCTTACACATAGGCCCAATCCTGTTGATTGATTTTGGGTGCGCGATTGGAAAAAAATAACCAGCAAAGCAAATGCAGATTAATACTATATTTGGACAAAGTACCTGTTGATTGAAAAATGAAATATGACAATTAGTAGCTGAATGAAACAAACTATGTCCAAATATAGTATTAATCTGCATTTGCTTTGCTGGTTATTTTTTTCCAATCGTGCACCCAAAAACTAGTCAGCTTAAATATAATATTCTCCAAATTCGACTTTTAAAAGATAGAAATCTTGTTCTTTTATAAATTGTTATTTGTTATTACTGTGCAAGTGGGTGCATGTGTGGGAGTCAGAAGAACTTCAAGGGGTCCGTTTCCTCTTCCCGCGATAGGTAGAGGATCCAACTCAGGGTTGTCAGGTTTCCACAGCAAGCACTCCTAACCACTGAACCATCTTGCCAACCCCCAAATCAAGTTCTTTATAGAACACAAAACCTTTTAACTTTTTTTTTTCCTGCTAAAAGCAAAAACAAAAACCCAACAACATAAAACCTCAAGGCCAGTGAGTTTGTGCAACAAGTGAAGGGATCTACTTCCAAGCCTGAAGATCTGGGTTCAATTCCAAGGACCTCGATGCCACAGAGGTCGGTTAACACTTTTACTTTGTCTTTTTTTTTTTTAAGAGCATGAAGAAATTTGAAATGTCACAATGTCCTGGTTAGAATCACTATTGCTGTGATGAGAAACCATAACCAAAAGCAACTTTGGAGAGAAGGGATGGCTTAACCGTTCATCACTGAAGGGAGTCAGCACCCATGAAACACAGCTATGTGCTGACGCTCAGAAAACACTTCCCAGATTTCACCTCAACGATGCTGGACTCTTCATAATCACTGCTAATTTCTCAGCTCCCAGCTGGCCAGCGCCAACACCAGTAATGTACAGGCTTCACATCAATGGTGCCAGTCCTCATGTTAACAACAGCTAACTCTTCCCCCCAGCTGCCCAGAACCACAGAATCGAATTCAAAATAACAAATGTCCCCCAACAGAGTCTTTAAACTTATCCCTGAAACTTCACAAGCCAGGCCTCCATCTTGTGCACTGGTCTCAACATTCTTGTCTTCCAAGCTCCTACAGAACAGTCCACTGAGCTCTCAACACTCAATGGCTTTTCTAGCCCAAAGTTCCAAAGTCCTTCCACAATCCTCCCAAAAACAACATGGTCAGGTGTGTCACAGCAATATCCCATGATCCTGGTACCAACCTGTCTTAGTCAGGGCTTCTGTTGCTTCAAGAAAACACCGTGACCAAACAGCACGCTGGGGAGCAAAGGGTTGATTTGGCTTACTCTTCCACATCAGTTCATCATGGAAGGAAGACAGGACAGGGACTCAAACAGGGCAGGACCTGAAGGCAGGAGCTGATGCTAAGGCCGTGGAGGGGTGCTGCTCACTGGCTTGCTCAGACTGCTTTCTTATAGAACCCAGGACCACTCAGGGAAGGCACCACCCACAATGGACTGAGCCCTCCCCCATCAATCACTAATTAAGAAAATGACCTATAGGCTTAGATCTTATGGAGGCATTTTCTTAATTGAGGTTTCCTTCAATTTAGCTTGTGTCAAGGTGACATACAACTATCCAGCACACACAAGAAGGTATTTTCCAATCATGTGTATGAGTACATATCTGTGTAGAGATATGTACACATGAGTGCAGTTGTCCTGCAAGGCCAGGAGAGACCATCAGATCTCCTACATCTGGAGTTAACAAGCGGTTATGAGTGGCCTAATGTGGGCACTGGAAATCAACTTCCAGTCTTCTCCAAGAGCAGTCTGTGCTCTAACTGCTGAGCATCTCGGCAACACCAACAAGATGTGCTCATCGCAGCCTTCCAGCGTCCTACAGTGTAGCAAGTATTTTATAAATCTGAACACACTTTATTTTTGACCTTCAGAAATGATGTCATGATATTCTACAAAAAAAACGCATTCCAAGAGGCTGAGAGATGACTCCAGGTGCCTGCTGCATGCCTGAATCTGATCCCCAGGGCCTACGTAAAAGAGAAAACGTACTCCCACAAGTTGCCTTCTGACCTCCATACCTGCACTGTGGAATGTGTACAGAGAAAGTCAGACAGACAGACAGTCAGTCAGTCACACACACACACACACCCCACAGGTACACATGCACCCACACAAAATAAGTGTGGGGAAAAAAATTAAATTCATTTGATTTTCAAAACTTCCGGAGCTGAAAAGATAGCTTGGCAACACAGTATTTTCACATCACTTGCCAGGTCCTGAGTTACCCTCAGAAACCCTCAAAACAACCAAACGAGTTCACTAAAAATATAACAATAACCAAAACACACATCATCTTTAGAACATATTGATTTGAACACTATTTTTGTTGGTCAATAGTATTCTCTACAACATACTGAATATATTTTAAGTATAAGAGATGACCAAAATGATAAATAACCGCAGAATAAATTAAAAACCATAGCTTAAAATGCTGTCAGGCTGTGCTGTGTCCACATTTATCCTCCCTGCCCTCCACCTGTCCTCTGGGTGGCCTGCTTCAGGCACACGGGTCTCAGCACACAGCTCATACTACACCCACCCCTGAACCAAATGCTCAGAGGGTGTTCAGTTCAGTCTCTTCGGTGGAAGTCAGTTCTCCCTGTGTCAAGCACAGCTTCACGGCCACACCACACCCTCCCCGCGTCCTCCCCATCAGGGCACTTTCCCTCAGCTCTATCCCCTCCTGACTCTCCCCATCTCTTAATCTCCAAACACTTCCTCCTTGTGGCCCCACTAGTGACTGTGAGAAAGCTCCAATTTCAAGTGAAGAGTGAGTCCTGCCTCAGCACTAAGGCCACCACCTCTCACACTCAGCTCCTCTCCTTTCTTAGAAGAGCCACCCATGCTAGAATCCTCCTTGTCAATTCTAACATTCTATTTCTGTCCTTGTCACATCATCGAAATGGCTCTCCACTATTTTTGCTAAAGTAAATGGATACACTTCAGACTTTCTGCTGCTGCTGCTGCTGCTTTGGTGGTTTTGAACCAGGATATTCTGGTTCTTTAAATTGCTTTTTTTCCAGTATTCTCCGGCCCTTGTCGACATCTTTGGTGGACTCTGGGTCCAGCACTCCTTGGTCCTGTTCACTTTTCTTTCTACTCTTTCCCGCCCTCCAGCTGCTTTTAGCGCGACTGAAGGTCAAGCTCCTACTGAACACTCCCCGGGGCCACAGAACCTCACTGGCAACAACCCAGTGAACACTGCAGGTGCCTCCACTAGGAACTGTACTTGTCCACATCATCCCTGACCCCTCTGCACACATTTCAGCAAATACCATTGTCATTCAGTCAGCTGCACAAATACCCCGAGCTCCTCTTTGCTGTCATCCCTGAGCTGTGGTGAGATGGCTTCCAGCGTGAACCCAAGAGCCAGAGCCGGATTCTCCCTCTCAATGACTGCTCTGCGCCAACTTCTGACTCTGGAAAAGCTGCTGCTCTCTCTCTCTGCATTTCAGTCTCCTTCAGCAGAGAGTACAGTCCTCATTCAAGATCAGAGTAGATCACACACATCTCTATACTCACTGAGTGATGGCCTAAACAGCTATTCCTTGGCTCTGCTGAGTCAACGCCTTAGCAGTTAAGTGTCACTGTTCAAGAAAAGCCATTTTTATCAATAACCCTCTTTAGCTTGTTCCAATTTGAAATGTCTCTTATACTAATCTACTTTTCTCTGCTGTGGAGACAGTGCAGCCAAGATTCCTATCTCCATGCAGTTTCCCTAAGCTCCTCGACGCCCTCCCTCACTGCAGCCTTGCCTTTCTGACCTGTTCACTAGTTGGGAAACACAGTGGCCTTTCTAACCAGATCACTGTCAGATCTCTGGCAGAATGCCTTTCTGTGGTCTCCACTGCCTTTCAGACAGCAAAGGCCCACGAGCTCAAGGGACGTCCAGGGATGTGAAGGTGCTTAAGCTAAGCTCTCTGCCTCCACCAGCCTCAGATGCCAAGCTTTCCAGAACACACACGCTTTCTTCCATTTTCTCACTTCTGTTCTCTTTATATGTTTTACATAAGCCTTCAAAACTGTGGCCTTATGTCCTGTGCCCCCCGCACCACCTTCTCTGGTTCTCAGGCGGGCTGGTCTCCCTCTGAAAGCCCCCTCTCATCTTCATGTCCAGATTTAGGGAGTCTGTGGTGAGCCGCAACCCTAAGATGGCGCCTGGCTTGATGCCAGAAAGCTCAAGCTTAGCTGTAAACAAGCCTTAGTTGGTAGCAGTTGCCTAGCCCGGTGTGCTTCCTCCTTTTGTGAGCCTATCTTGGATCGCTAGGTGGCATGATCTGATTGGGTTTGAGTAAGCATATAAGGGCTTGGGGGAGGAGAATCAGAGACACAAGCAGAGACACAAGCAGAGAAGCAGAGACACAAGCAGGGATTCGGAAGACTGTTTTCAAGGGACCTGAATAAACTGCTGGAGAAAGCTTTTGCGAGTTGCGTCGTCCTTGCTGGTCGAGGGGGACGCGACAGGAGTCCCTATCTGTCCTACATGTCACCCACTCTCCCGGTCACCCTCAGCGGATCCAAGAAGTCAGATGCAGCATCTCTCTTGATTACCTATGTCACAGGACATGGCACACGGTGAAGACACTCATTGCAGCTGGAAGGACACAGAGTGGCTGAGTCACTCAATGGCATTTCAACAGATGGTGTCAATGTTCATTTAATTTGTAAATACATTTGAGACTCAGAGATATAATATCAAAATTGAGCCAAGAATGGTGGTGACCACTGTAATCTCGGCACAAAGGAAGCTGAGAGATTTAGTCAAGTTTAAAGCCACCCTGGGCTACACAGTGAGACCCTGTCTCAAAAAAATAGGGTTAGGAAATATACATATAAGCAAAATTAACAAAATGATTGTTAATATACTTTTGTTTTAAAAATCTGGTGCTGTTTAAAGATACTACCATCCATATTACTGCATATACTTTATAACAGACTATACAGTTAAATGACCTGAAGTAAAGCTTGATATCTTGTGTCAGCATTAAGCGTTTTACCTGACATTCAATACTTCACAAAGTGTCAGAAACCTGAACCTATCACTAAATCCCAGTTGAAGTCTTAATCACAGTATTTGCCAACTCTAACATGTAACCACCACCCACCCCACTTAGTGCTTTTCCTCTCCAGAGTAGCGGGCACTGAAGGTCTGCGGCTTATTTTTCTTCCTCACTTAGCAACACCATAACAAGCAACTTGGCTCTTGAGCATGAAGTGCCTGAGCCATTTAAGATGGTGCAGGTGCAGCGCTGCACCCAATTAGACCGGCAATTTTCCAGATTACATGGGCAGGAGCCTCACATTCTTATGAAAATTCAGGCTTCTGGCTGAAAAGCAGATTAGGATGCCCACTGGAAAGGCTACATTTAAAACATAAACAAAACAGATCAAGCTGTGCGAGTTACTCTTCAGGTTTGATTTTTCGGCAGCCTTGTTTATCTGACCCAGACCCTTCATCAGGTGTCAAGCTGACTTGGCTGTGTCTGATTTGAAAGGATACTTGTCAGCTTGTTGGGTAGGGAACAGACAGCAGTACAGAAAGTGGCTTTGGGACCTCATCCCTTAAACCACTCCATTCCGTAAAATACTCTGGAGGTGTTTCAGAGTCAGGGAAACTATGAATTATGGGAGCTTGAGTACAATCTTCAAAGTGCTGTAAGCAAACAAGCACTCTTGAGATGGCTTCTACACCTAAGAAGGAAAAGGAGGCCTCACAGCGAGTATCCAAATGTGTCTGGACCCTTTCCCTAATTTAAATGAAGCCCTGCAACAGCCTACTCTATGATCTCTAGAGTCGACTTTCAAGTTTAGAGTTCCAGCTGAAGGCGTTTCAGAAACCACACTTTGCAGACCTGGCCCGTGCCTAGCTCTGCAATGAACCAGGAGCTTCCCTGAGCCCTGGATGGCCCAGGCATTGCATGGAGCCAGGCAGCCGGCACCCCAGCATCAGCGCAAAAACCTACAGTTTCTGCTTTCTGTGGCTCCTTCTTAAGGTATTCTATTCACATAATAAGTAGACACAACATTTTCCCACCTCAAGACAGAATCTCACTGTGTAGCCTAGGCTGGCCTGGAACTCACAGAGACGTGCCTGCTCTGCCTCCCAACTACTGAAGTGAAAGGCGGGCACCACCAGACCTGTCCTAACATACTCTTGCTTCATACCATAGCATATACTTCGCTTTCGCTACTTAATGAAGCACTACGTAGAATGGATTCACAATCATTTAACAGATGCACAGGATTTCAGTGTTCCAACAATGCCACAGATACCTAACTGTCAACACACTTGGCTGTCAAGCTGTTTGAATTCTCTGCAGCTACAAACAACAGTGCTATGGACACTCTCTTATACTTCCTATATTTGGGCATAACATAAGGTGACAACTTGGGTTTGTGTGTGCTGATTGGCTGATTTGAAGCACAGTCTTGCTGGGTGGGATTTACATCAGGGCACCTATAACGTATCAACACTTATTTTTCTATAACCACATGAAATCAGGGAACTAACAAAATTTTCATTTTTGACAAATGTATAAGGAAATGGCTTCTGTCCATCATCTCATCCTGAGCTTGCCTGGGGAGACTGGTGTTTGCTCTTAAATGTGCAGGAGCCATTCACACTTGCCCCATTATAAATCACCTCTGAATATTTCTATCTGAATTACAGGCTTTTCCTGTCTGCTGGCTCTCTGATTAGCTTCATATAGGATGTTCAGGACAGGACAGCCTGACATATTTTACTTGTATAACATTTAACGGGGGGGGGGGGGGGGAATCTAAAAACTCATTTTGCTTGAAATGTCATAATGATATCTAACACAATATATGCTAATTAAAATGACATGAATGTGGAAAAGGACTTGTACAGAGGCAGGAACGGGTAATAGGGGTGAGAGTGACAGTAATCGAAATGCATGATAGGTGTGCATGTAACTGTCAAAGAATGAATCCAATAAGGAAGACCACAGGCAATGTCTCCTGACAAATATGTTGAAAAATAAAAATTAAAAAAAAACAGTTGATTTATTTTCCTACTAATTTTTTCAACCAGAAAAAAACTTTGCTGAGTGAATTTCATGTTACACAATGTACTTGGTAAAAACTCATTCTCAGAAAATAAGACAATTTCATTCAAATATAGTATTTTAAACTTTGCTTTGTTAACAATCTGTTTTGAACTCATGGAGGGGGATATCTACATGAAAAAAAAAATTGCCTGAGAAGTAGTTCACATAATCGTAACATTTAATACAATTTAAAAGATAAACAGACATTTAAGTATGTTAGCTAACTTTAAAAACCTGATCTTGATTTTCTTTCATGTGCAAAAGTCAACTCCCTGGACCAGATAACACCATTTCACAAGCTTTAACTGGGGCAGGAAATATTCGTTTTCAAGCAATGTTCTTTTCCATTTGCCAAACATGAATTTGAGTCACAGATAATTTTTAAATGAAAAGGGCTAAAGTTAGAGAAAAACTTCCATTCAGGGGTGGTGGAGCACATCTTTAATCCCATCAGTTGGGAACCACATGTCTTTGATCCCAATACTTAGCATGCAGAGACAGGCACATAGGATTTGGAAGGATTTAAGTTTAAAAGATACTTACAAAAGGCAGGCTGCAATTCAAACAAATTGTCCTTTGAGATCTCAAAATATATACACTAAAGGTTTGTTTAGCTCCAAAATATCAAAATAATTTCTTCATTAATCTGGATTGAAAGGTAATACTTTATATATTGTCAAAAAACCAAATTTGCTTCAGGAGAAATATTACCTGACCCCCCCCCCGAAAAAAAAAGGTAATTGTCCCAGAGTTAGGATTAGGGCAGGGCTCTGTTCTTATCTTTCCAGGAGATTTAAAGCATCCATTCAAGGAATCCAGGGACAACTGGACAACAGAAACCTCAGCAGAGACAGATCAGACACCAAAGAAGAAGAAGATGAGTGGCTCAGATGATCCAGCCTTGCAGACTTCCTCAATAGCTGTTTCCTCAAAAGTCTACAACCACAACAACCCAAAATCGCTAAGATCGTTCAGCTCCACAAACTGCTCCAGCCAGAACTTCAGTAAAGCCCTGAAGATCAGCTTCTGTCTATGAACTTCTTAGGACATCTAAATAGCTGAGCACCAAAGGACTGAACATCAAATGATTCTATTAACATTTTTAACCATTTTTCCATTCTTATTTGGGCCCCAAACAGGTTTACTACGTCCCAAATCAGCAGAAAGTCATTTTAAGAGAACAACATCCCATCCCCAGAAGGTGGGGAGGGTGTCCCCCCCCCCTTGGTTATTTGATGGATAACAGAAAATTTTGTTATTTAGGGGAAGAGACTACAAGCTGTTAAATGGTCTTGTTAAATGGGTTTTGGAGGTTAGACCCAGGGACTTCTCTCTTTTTCTTTTCTGTATCCTTCTTTCTCTCCTATGTAGGAGTGAACAGACTTGAGAAAAAATGAGACATTGACATAGTATAGAAAAGATCAAGAAAAAAGGACAGATTATTGAATATGCCCTTATACCTTTGTATATTGATACAAAATTAATATTATATTTGGCTA